>JACXGI010003000.1:0-67036 GCA_016801175.1 Esox masquinongy | reverse complement strand
GGATTTTTGGTTTCCTGATCAAATTAGCTGACCAGCGAAGGTCACTTGAACCGGACTGACACACACACACACACACACACACACACACACACACACACACACACACACACACACACACACACACACACACACACACACACACACACACGTCTCAATTGCTGCTACCAGACACTCTACTCTATATAGTTTTTAGTATCTTTATTAGGGTGTAGTTATTTTGTTGTCCATTACTTTAAATGTTTTGCTATTTGTTTTTAGCCTTTCTATTGGTGCATTGCTGTGAGGTTAGTATTGCGTAAAGGTTTTATTCACATTGACAATTTATTTTATACTGTTACTACTCAAGATCTGTACATTATTCCAAACTTTTGGCCGCCAGTGTCCTTTTGAGAACTTTCTATTCTTGTATTGCTGTGCGGGAACCTGCAAGCAAGCATTTCCACTTTAAACGTAACTATTTGCACTGTCTTTAATTACATTGCTGTTTTTAGTAATGTGTCCCTATATTTATTTGATTTGAATTAATATACATAACATATTTTCTTGTAACCCTGTCAAATTGTTTGTATACTTTAAAGAACGTTCTGTTGCTGCATCGCTGTGAGGGTACATACAAGCATTTTCTTGTCGAACTTGTTTAAACTACTTTAACAATTGTACATCTGTTTATTTGTACACATTCATTGTGAAATACTATATTTTTTGCACTTAAAAAAAGCATTTTACTGGCATACGCTGTGGCTGAATAAACATGGGGGAGTAGGAAAATGAACGGGGGGATGAGGTTGAAAAGGGGGGGTTACGGTGCAAAAGTCGCGAAAAATCCTAATGTCTTTACTGGTGGACACTCGTTGAAAGTCAAGGTCTGGAATCATTGTCAATCACAATCCGTCCTCCATTGACATGTTAATACCTCACAGCAGGGGGTGGGGTTGTAACAATAGTGAGGTTTGTGTGTCGCGATATGTCCTAATGCCCAGTGGTGGGGTTTCCTTAAAAGTAGGGAAAAGTAGAAGAATGTCCCATGCTGGAGCTGTTGCCAGTCAAGATTCTAACTGTTCTTGACTGTTGATAGTTCCTTTGCGGTTCCTCTTCGTGAAAAGTCGCGACATAAACCGGCTTTGGAGTTTTGAGTAATTAAAGACTGTAGTTCTCACAACTGGCCTGGAATTGGCAACATTCGTAAGGTGTCAAGATAACTAGGACTACGAAACACGGGTATTTCGCGCAGTGTATGCAGTCAATTCAGGAAGTACACTGTAACTATAACTACAATGTATTTGAATAAAAGGGGGTTTGGAATTTATATATACAGTGCCTCTGAAAAGTACTTTTCCACACTTTGTCTTACAACATGAAATCAAAATGGATTTAATTAGGACATTTTGCTACTGATCAACATAAAATTGAAGTGAAAAATAAAATCTGCAAATTTTCTAAATTAACTATATAGTATTCAACCCCTTTGCTATGAGACACCTGAATGAGCTGCAGTGCAACCGAATTCATACAATTAGTTGAATGATGTCCGTCTGTGTGCAATTAAGGTGTTTCACATGACTTCAGGTTAAAAGTAATTCAAAATAAATCCGGAATAAGGTTCTTTAAAAGCATCAATCGAGGGTAGGTCATTTGAACATTTTCAATGCACTAAATATGCCCCGGAGCACAGTAAGGTCCATCATTAACAAATAGAAAAAATATGGCACTATGGGACGAGAAGGGCACCAGTCAGGGAGGCAGGTCTATGGCAAATGTAAAGGATTTACTGCAACAATAGCCCAGATGCTTCACGAAAGCGAAGATTGTGCTAAGACTGTGCCAAAAGGCAAGTGGAAGACTGAGACAAAGTGGAACAAGAATCTATGGTGTTATTAGAACAATATCAGGCTTAGCAAAGTTTGGCGCAAGCCCAACACCACACATCATTCTTAAAACATCATCCCTACAGTGGAGCATGGTGGTGGCAGCAACATGCTATGGAGATGCTTCTCAGCGGCAGAGACAGAGACTGGACTGGAATGAGGGAAGGATGAACAGAGCAAAATACAGAGAGGTCCTTGAAGAAAACCTGATCCAGACCTGATGAGCCAACACATAACGAAGACAATGCTGAAGTGGCATCAAGACAAGTCTGTAAATGTCCTTGAGCAGCACAGTCATGCCTGGACCTCAATCCAATTGAGAAAATGTGTAAAGAGCTACAAATTACTGTTCAACAAAAGGTCCCGATCAAACTTGACAGAGCTTGAGCATTTTTTTTCAAGAAGATGGGGCAAAAATGTACGTGTCCAGAAGTGCAAAGCAGGTAAAGACAAATAGGCCGGCCCATGGCTGTTATTAGTGCCAAAGGTTCCTCTACCATACACCGACTAAAGGGGGTGAACACTTATTCAATCATTTGTTTTCTGTTTGTAATGAATTTAGAAAGAATCACTGATTTTTAGTTCGACATTTTACTTTATTGTGTAGATAAGTGGCTATTCAATCCATGTTGATTTCATGTTATGACACAATAAAATGTGAAAAAGTTCAAGGGAGTTGAAAACCTTTGAGAGGCACTGTACATTCTCTTCTCTCCAAATTGACGCTCTCAATTTGGTGATGTCCAATTCATGATCAGTCAGCAGCAATTTCTGGACGTGTTCTCTGGTGCACATCTCATCAAACTGTTCTGCTTCAATTTAAACTATTGCTCAATGGGACATATTTGGAGACACATATGCGCTGGAAAGGAGCACTCCTCCTGGCCAACAAGTATGATTGAGCCTGCAGGCGGCCAACCTACTCTAAAGACATACACTAAAATGCAAAAAGGCAGTCCGGACCGCCATCCACTCATCCAAACTGAGCCAATTCACCCCGCCCCCTGCCCAAACCCCACAACAAGTTTAGCCCACAACAAACTACTCACTGCAATGCTGTACTCCGAGGCAGTGACAGATCACTTGAGGACCCTATATTTATTCTCTGTGAATATTTTATGGATTTTTTAATGCCTGACAAATTGGGTTTTGATTTTCTCAATTATTTGTAATAATTTTAAGGGAAGTATAAAGGAAAACAAGACATGAAGACAAAATGAGAGAAGATAGAACTATTTCAGCATCTGCTTCCTACTGTTTTACTACCATTTGCAACAGATTTCAGTCTGAGACTTCTACTTGGGTGAAGTTAAAATGAGGGGTTTTGTGTGGCCTAGGGTGGTCCAGGTTTAGAGTGTGGCGTACTGCCATTTCAGCACACACTCTTCTATTCTTCTCTATGTCACTAAAGCATCAAATACTCCCACATGTCCAAAAATCATTTAAGTTTTATTAAACAATGTTGTAAGTGATTTAAACATCTGTAACAAATATAATAACAAAGCAGATGCTGAATAGTTAGGAAGTCTCATGGATGAGTTTTTCCCACTGGGGAGTCCTTTGGGAAGTGTTTAAATTCAGACTCCATGCGGAGAAGAAAAAATGGATGTGGCGCAGCATTTGGCTGGAGCAAGGATTTGGCTAGACAAACACGGCAGACACGGAGTTCACAATTGTGATGTTAACCTTCGATCCTACTAATGATCTAGGAGAATGTCAAGCTCTGGCCTTTGTAACCAAGCTATTGAATGAGTAATTGCAGTGAGAAATCAAAACACAGAAACAATACCTTTAGGCAAATCAATCTTAAACATTGCAATGGTGTACTAAGGACACCATTAATGTTCTATGAACAAGTATGAACCATTTGACACCTACACATTGTTGTGCCATTGTAGATTATATTAGGCTAACAAATCTGTATTCCTTATTACTAGAATGTGCAGTTCTCACACAATACATGGGTTGTTTTTGTTTGGAGTATGTCAGCTAAGCCACAGTATCCTGGTCCCTAATGTGTTTGTGCTGTCTTGCCAACGTCTGCATTTTTTTACATGCAAAACATGACAATGCGAAAGTTGTGACTTTAAAGCACAAACAGTTTGGAGACCAGGCTAATAGCACTGAATAATATTTACAAAGATATTGACTGACTACACTTGCCTTTCTCCGAAGGTTGGTTAAAAAGTGGAGTCAGGTTTAGATCAGCATATCGAGGGTTTTTCTGTCTATGTTTTAACACTGGACTGCTCGAGTGTCCAGGAAGACTCAGCAACCCTTTGTCGTAATTGCTACCCCATCTGCTGAGTCACTGAAACAGCACTAGGGTGGCTGGCCCGCCCACGCACATAAACCACAGATCCACTGTTATTCATCAATGATTTGTCCTTTATTAATATACATGTTTATACTAAAAATACAACATTGTTGCCAGACGATATACCATTTGTAAGCCAAGCCTTCCCTCGTTTAAAGTCGTATTTCCAAGCATTACAGAAGTCTCTTGGAACATAAAAAAGTTCTGAATCCAAACTAAACAACATTCCTGTTATTTTCTAGTTCCCATGACTCAGACATAAATAAGGTTGAAATTACTATCCTGAATACAGAACAAACAGATGTTCTTTGTTATAAATGCCTTAGTATTGGGCTTGATGAGAAGATATCATTTAAAACACTTCAATTAGTAATGATGAAAATTAAGTCTAGATTATTTTTACAGAAAAACACCCTGTGTAACTTTTGATAATATAAAACAACTTATCCTGGCAACACGTTTGTTTAGATTTTGGGGATATAATGTAAATGCACGTAACTGCCCCTACACTTAAACCAAAAAATTCTGTTGACCCCTCTGGCCTTTGTTTCTCTGGTGACAGTTTTAGGACTCATTGTCTATTACACTTTATCAAAATGTGGGATGGGCCAGCTGTACGCAAGAGAGAAACATGCTCTTCTGTTGGTTAAAAAGCACTCATACAGAAATTCCCGGAGTAGGTGAGAACATTAATCATTTGCGTTATTGTATAAGATCAGTAGAGGTTTCTATACGTCTCTACTGAGCTGGAGAAATCAGAGTTTGGTGATTTTTCACCATGTTTGTTGAACAGTTTTCAAAACTCTCCCATATTGGACCTTGTCGTTGATTGTCTTTTTATTACACATCCCTTTGTTGTATGACTACCATACTTTTTTATTGTTTATATATTTTATATATAAAAAAGACATTGGTCTCAGTGAGAGTGCCTCTAAGTAACATGACAAGCACACCTACACAAACAAACAAACACACACACACACACAAACAAACACGTTTAAGGTCAATCCAGCACTAATGTTTTTTACTGTGGTCTCAGCTACGTCTATACATATTAACTCCACATCCTATCACTCCTGTCATTAAAGAAGCCACAATTTCACCCATCCGGCTCCATCCCCATCACATATTGATCTCACAGGCAAAATCTTTACCGTTTGTTAACTACATCAATGACATCACAGCAAAGCAAGATGGGAAAGGTAACAAACAATTATTTTTGTTTCTTCTAGTAACATTCTACAAGAAATCTCAGCAACATGAGTAAATTGCAAAACAATAGGGAAAAGAGCAGAACGACATTGAAACACTAACAATTCAACCAAAAAGGGCACCCTGTTTTCAATAGGGCAGTTTAAAAACAAGATTTAACATACAAGCATCCAATAGTTAATTTGCCACTGGGAAATCTCAGTAACACTTACGGAAGTAACACTTACGGAGTTTGAGGTCTAGAAAGAATGTTCTGAATGAAAGGGAGGCTTGGGAGAGAGAGACCGAGGGATATTAGAGTTATACAGTTATGGCTGGGATAAGCAGGAGTACTTACTCACACAACAGAACTCCATTCTCCAGTGCAGATCGGAAATTGTTGCTCCCAAATGTTTTCGTGGTTACTGCCTACATATGGGATGAAAACGGATACAGGGTAACAGGGAGAGAGAGAGATGGGGGGAGGGAGAGAGAGATGATGAGCGAGTTAACTTAGAGAAGGTAGGATGTGGAGAACAGTAGTAGGAGCAGGAAGCTCAGTTGTTTTTTCCTTCTGCGTCTCCTCCACTTCATGTTCTAGCAGTGTGAAAGTTAGGTTCCTTGAGGTTTTTGCTAGGGTTTCAGAGGCAGTTTGCTTGAGATTCCCAGAGTAGGGGAGTGCTTTAAACTGCTCTTTAGCCAGCCAGGCAGACCACATTCTAAGCTAGCATCTGTAGGAAAAACACACAACAAATGCACAGCCTCAGTGTTATAACCTCATGCGTTTCCCATGATCTCAAACCACTGCTCCAGGAACACTGTGCAAGAGAAAAAGGCCATTGTTGTGGTCAAAACATATACAGAGAACAAACACACACACACACAGTTTACATTTTTGAATGGCCGACCACACGTGGGATCAGTACATCAGCACATCTGAAATTCAAAATCCCTTTACATTCGCTTTGAACATGCCTAAACGCTTATCTTGGTTTGGCTTTGACTATAGGCCTTGGTAGGTGTTTGACTATTAGGCCTATCCCAAAATAATGTTGATATAAAAAAAGGGTACAGTAAATAATATTTTATGATAGTTCATTCAACTGCCCACACACAGGGAGAAGCTTACAGGATGTGCTATTCATGGCAATAAAATGTATTCTCTAAGATACGTAACGATCCCTTGGAAAATAAATTTCAAGAAATCGGGCATGTTCAACACACAAATTGCCAAGGAAGGTAAAAATCTGTCTGCATCTGATGAAAAGCACTTACAGGTTGCTTCCTTTAGGGATAGAATTAAATCCAGTAAAGTGCTTGCTCAGCATCTGGCAGTCACTTAGTACAGTACACACTTTGACTGTGACAAAAGTGATGACAAAATGTATATGATTAACTTGACAAGTGGATGAAAACTCAGTATTATATTGAACAACCTCGGCTTTAGCCTTGTTGGTCCAGCTTTCTAAGAGAAGCTACAGAAAATGCTGACATATTTTAAAAACAATTTTTCATTACATTTCATTGTATTGTTTTATCTTCAATGTTGTGTGTTGAACCATTTATTGAGGTGGCCCAAGACCATGCACACTACTCAAAAAAATTAAGGGAACCCTTAAATCACACATCGCATCTCAATAAACAAAATATATTAAAGATCAAAATCTTTACTGTACATTGGGTAATTCGTTGAGAACAAAATGACAAAGGTCAATGGAAACCAAAATCACCAACTGACTGAGGGCTGGATTCAAACTCACACCAAATATCAAAGTAAACAATTGATATTCGGTGAAAAGGCCAAGAAGGAGGTACAGGTGTACCAGAGCTTCCCTGCAGTCCTGAGCTCAGTGGATCCTATCTTGTGGTGGTGGCAGAAGAGGGACCAGATGTCAATGCTGGCAAAAAAATATCTGTGTCCAGGCCTCTTCTAAACCCTCAGAGCAGGTGTTCTCAACAGTGGGGGACACAGTGAGTGTGGAGTGGGCTCGGCTCTTACCCGAGAGAATAGACATGTAATCATTCGTAAAAAGAACTGCTAGAGTAGTCAATTTCTAGAGTAGTTCAGAGTTGTTCTTTGCAAGAGTAGTTTGTTTTATACTTTAAGTTGTAAAATACAATACCTTTTATTTATTTATTTAAATTAATATATATTTTTTACCCTGCCCTTTGTTCATTTGTTTTAACAAGAAAAGGAACCAGGCAAGCCTAGTTCAGCCGTCCCGCAATTAAAATGAATAAATACTGTTGCCCTCATCGGATTCAAACCTGGGTCTCTGGGTCTGAGAGGCACTGTCTTTAATCACTACACCATGGCACTACATGCTTACCCACTGGCTAGACACCATTAAGCATTGTGTTAAACTGACTAACGTTTCTTATTAATTTTACCTCCACCACAAGCGTCTATGAACTGTATGGTATCTGTCTATCCTGACCCAAAAAGCATGCCGGGTGCGTACTTCGAAAATTCACAAGAAATAGTCGCAATATAACTGTAAACAGTTTTATTGCAGCCGGCAATTAAAATTAATAAGTCATTGTTCTCACTAGATTTGAACTCAGGTTTTCCACGTGAGAGGCACTGTCTTTAACCACATGACACTATACGTTTCATCAGTCGCTAGAAAACATTGAGCATTGTGTTAAACTGACTAACGTTTCATATTAAGTTTACCTTCACCAAATAGCGTCTATGAACTGTATGGCCTTTGCCACTGTTCGTTTTAACAGCTTATTAGCCAGAAATAGGCTTACTAGTATCTACTAACTTCCTAGGAATAGAAATGAGCAATTGCTAGCAAGACTGAAGAATATTTCCATGCCAGAAACAGTTGCAATAAAACTATAAACTGTTTTATTTCAGGCTTAATATAATGTAGATATTGAAGGTTATAGCCAGCAAAGTTTTTGTCTATACGGAAAAATTCATAAAGCATACTTTGTTTTGATTGTGAGGAGATACGAATGCGGGACCTATAGTTTGCAGGTCCGCTTCTCTAACCACTACGCTATTTAACAAGGGACAGTCACTCAGTCAGTCACTCAGTCAGTAAGAGACATTTGCTCTTCTTGGCTGGCTCCACTTAGGCGGTCCGGCAAAAATGTTATAAATAAATAATATTGAAATTGAGAAGTTTGGACTTGATTTTATTTTTTACAAAATTACAAAAGTACCCAAAAAAGGTCCCACTGGGTACCGGTACTGAATTCCAGGTACCGTTACTGGTTCAAATATGAATGGTACCCAATCTTATTCATCACGGCAACTCAATGTGAGTCAGTAGTGTGTATGGCCCCCATGTGCCTGTATTCAAAGTTCAAAAGGTTTATATGTCATTTGCAATAACAAGTTATGGCAGTGAAATGCTTGGTTTTCCTACTCCCGACAGTGCAGTTAAAAGTTAAAAAAGTAAAAGTAATTATAATATATAAATAAGATAACACGAACTATCAATAATAACACTATACAAAAAACACGCATCAATAATAATAACTATACAACTGTACAACCGTAGTGCAATGTAAAAGTGACAGGTGTGCATGATATGATTGGCAGATGAGCATGATATAAAGTGACAGGTGTGCATGGGACTATAGATGAAAGGGAGGAGGGGTTCCTGAATTGAGCAGCCTTACGGCCTGAGGAAAGAAACTGTCCCGTAGCCTGTTAGTTTTGGACGGAATACTCCTGTACCTTCTGCCTGATGGCAGCTTGGTAAACAGTCCATGGCATGGGTGGCTGGGATCTGTAATGATTTTTTTGCTCGTCCTCCTAAACCTGTCCGTGTAGAGATCCTGCAGGGATGGCAGGTCAGACCTTGTGATGCGCTCTGCTGTTTTAATCACCCTCTGAAGTGCTTTACGGTCGAGGGTGGTGTAGCTGCCATACCAGGCGGTGACACAGCCGGACAGGATACTCTCGATAGTGCATCTGTAGAAGTTGGTGAGTGTCCTGGAATCCATGCCAAATCTCCTTAATCAGCGTAGGAAGAAGAGCCGTTTCCTGGCCTCCTTCACCAAGATGTTAGAGTGATGAGACCAGGTCAAGTCATCGCTGATGTTGACACCAAGGAACCGGATGTTGTGAACTCTCTCTACTGCAGACCCATTGATGTGTATGGAGGCGTGGTCTTCCGCCCGCTGCTTCCTGTGATCAACAATCATCTCCTTCGTTTTGCTGATATTGAGCTGGAGGTTGTTTTCCTGACACCAGGAAGTCAGTGACCTTACCTCATCTCTATAGGCTGACTCGTCGTTGTCAGAGATCAGGCCTATGATGGTGGTGTCGTCAGCAAACTTAACGATGGTGTTGGAGACCTGGGTTGCCAGGCAGTCGTGGGTGAAGAGAGAGTACAGGAGCGGGCTCAACACACAGCCCTGGGGGGAGCCAGTACTGAGAGTCAGTGAGGAGGAGGTGGTGTTGCCCATCCGCACCACCTGGGGTCTGCACGTCAGGAAGTTCAGGATCCATCTGCACAGAGGGGTCGAGACCCAGACCTAGCTTGTAGGGCACAATGGTGTTGAAGGCTGAGCTGTAGTCAATGAACAGCATTCTCACATATGTGTTCCTCTTGTCCAGATGAGAGAGTGCGGAGTGGAGGGTCAGAGCAATGGCATCCTCTGTAGATCTGTTATGTCTATAGGCAAACTGCAGCGGGTTAGTGTTACAGGCATGGAGTCTGTGATGTGAGTTTTAACTAGCCGCTCAAAGCACTTCAAGATGATTGGTGTGAGTGCTACAGGGCAGTAGTCATTCATGCAGAGGACTTTTTGCTTTTTTGGCACAGGAACAATGATGGACTTTTTGAAGCAGGTGGGGACCACTGACTGACGTAGCGATAGGTTGAAGATATCAGTAAAAAAATCAGCCAGTTGGTCTGCACAGACCTTGAGAACACGGCCTGAGATATTGTCTGGTCCAGGAGCCTTGCGGGTGTTAATCCTTTTTAGGGCTTTGCAAACGTCTGCCCTGGTCATTTGTAAAGAGCAACCATCCTGTGTCCATTTGAGTGTCCATGCCAGGGATGATGTTCTCAAAGCGAGCATAGAAAGAGTTCAGTTCCTCTGGGAGAGAAGCCGGCACTTCCCCCACACTGCCTGAATAGCCTTTATAGTCAGTGATGGTTCTCAGACCACTCCACATGTTCCTGGTATTGGAGCCCTGGTAGAGAGATTCTACTTTGACTCTGTATTGGCTTTTTGCAGTTTTTATTGCCTTCCTGAGGTCATACCGGGATTTCTTATAATTGTCCTTGCTGCCGGAGTTGAATGCTGCAGTCCGTGCCTTAAGCATGGCACGAATACCACTGTTGACCCACGGTTTTTGATTAGGAAATAATTTTGTAGTTGTACGTGGTACAACGTCGTCAATACATTTGCTAATAAAACCGGTCACGGACTGTGTATTTGTTGATATTGCCTCCAGATGCCTCTCGGAACATTACCCAGTCGGTAGTGAGGAAACAGTCACATAGGTCGGCGTCCGATTCTTCCATCCATCGTTGAATGGACCTCGTCACTGGCTTCTCTTGTTTTAGCCTCTGCCTGTAAGCAGGGAGCAACAGTATCGACGCATGGTCTGATTTGCCGGGAGAGGGCCTTATATCCATGATGAAATGGAGAGTAGACATTGTCGAGAGTGTTTTTCCCACGTGTCGGGAAGTTGATGTGTTTTTTAAACTTCTGTAGGACTTTCCTCGGACTGACGCCATTAAAATCACCTGCAACAATAAAGGTAGCTTCCGGGTGTAAACATTCAAGCCTATCGATAACTCGAAAAAGTTTGTCGAGCGCTGCCCCTGCGTTGGCTTGTGGGGGATGTACACAGGTGTTAAAATGACTGATGTAAACTCCCGGGGTAGATAGTAAGGGCGACATTTAATTGTAAGATGCTCCAGATCAGGAGAGCATCCAGAAGAAATGCAGTCCGCGTCCCGACACCAAAGATTGTTCACCATGAAGCAGACACCACCCCCTCTGCTTTTACCGGACTCTGCTGTTCAATCCTGCCGATGAATGGATAGCCCTTTTGGAACAATGGCCACATCTGGGATTGAGGGCTCCAGCCATGTTTCAGGGAAAACCAACACGTTACAGTACTTAATGTCCCGCTGGAATGATAGCCTGCTCCTAAGTTCGTCCAGCTTGCTGTCTAGTGGCTGGACGTTCGCAAAGAGAATAATTGGGAGAGGAGCACGGTTTCCCCGCAGCTGCAGTCGGACCATAACTCCACCCTGCTTCCCACGCTATCTCCATCGGCGTCGTTTTCCAGGTGCTTGCTCAGGTAAGCACAACAAAGGGTATCCCGGGTTGTTCGTTGAACTTGATGTTCTGTACAAAAAAGACGATTCCAGTGCAGTTCTGATGTCCAATAGTGATTGTCTGTCATATGTTAACGTGGTCACAAATTCAGCAAAATTACACATTAGTACCAATAATAAAACAATACATCCGCAAAGTTGGTTGGGAACACGAAAAACGGCAGCCATCCTTTAAATGCACACCCGACAACATCTGGGAACGCTCCTGACCTGGACCTGGATTAGGGCATCAGTGAACACCTGGACAGTCTGTGGTGCTACTTGGCGGTGTCGGATGCATTGATATGTAATGTCCCAAAGGTTCTCAATTGGATTCAGGTCTGGGGAACGTGAGGGCCAGTCAATGGCATCAATGCCTTTGTCATCCATGAACTGCCTACACACTCTGGCCACATGAGGCCGGGCATTGTCCTGCACCAGGAGGAACCCAGGGCCCACTGCACCAGCGTAAGGTCTGACGATGGGTCTGACGATTTCATCCTGGTACCTAACAGTAGTCAGGGTGCCGCTGGCTAGAATGTGGAGGTCCGTGCGACCCTCCAAGGATATGCCACACCAGACCATCACTGACCCACCGCCAAACCGGTCATGCTGGATGATGTTACAGGCAGCATAATGTTCACCATGGCGTCTCCAGACTCTTTCACGTCTGTCATGTGATCAGTGTGAAGCTGCTCTCATCTGTGAAGAAACGGGGACGCCAACGGTTGACCTGCCAATTCTGGTGCACCAACTGAGCTGCACGGCGCTAGGCTGTGAGCACAGGTCCCACTAGAGGACGTCAGGCCCTCATGCCACTGTCATGGAGTCCTTTTGACAGTTTGGTCAGAAACAAGCAAACCAGTAGCCCACTGGAGGCAATTTTTTAGGGCTCTGGCAGTGCTCCTCCTGTTCCTCCTTGCACAAAGGAGCAGATACTGGTCCTGCTGCTGTGATGATGCCCTTCTATGGCTCTGTCCAGCTCTCCTCGCGTAACAGCCCATCTCCTGGTATCTCCTCCATGCTCTTGAAGCTGTACTGGAAGACACAGCAAACCATCTTGTGACGGCACGTATGGATGTGCCATCCTGGAGGAGCTGGACTACCTGTGCACCCTGAATGGGCTGCAGGTACCCAATTGTCCCGTATAAACGTTGTGGATCGGGTTCTGATGTTTCCATGATTCTCTCGTCTTTTCACTAAAGTCAGTTTTTGTCACCTATATTGATAGTTATTGTATCAATGTCATTCATGAATGAAAGAAAAAAAAATGTTACTGTGAAATTAAATAGCTTTGTCATCAAGTTTGTCTTCAGTCTCGCAAGCAATTGCTCAATTCTTATGCCTTTTCCAAGTAGTAAGATACTAGTAGGCCTATTTCAGGCTAACAAGCTATTAAAACGGCCAGTAGCAAAAGCCATACAGTTCATTGATGCTAATTCTGGTGGAAGTAAACTTGTTAGTCAGTTAGTCAGTTTAACACAATGCTTAGTGGTGTCTAACTAAATATTCAAACTTGGCACGATGTTAATCCATGACAAAATGATCTAATGTTGAGACGCAATTTTATGACAAGTTAGTGTGTCCCAATCGGTCCCAATACTGGCATACAGTGTCCGAAATTAACACCATCCTAGCATATTTTTCACAGGCCAAAATAATAATTTCCGTCATGTATACATTCATTTCAGTACATTTCATTAAGATAATAAGGTATTTTTTTAATACAAACTTTTTATTTCCAATGACAAATTAGTTGTTTCTGTTTTTAACTTTAGCATACTGGCCACACACAAAACAACTTGTCACCACAGCCTCAGCATCATACTGTAGAGTTTCAAGAGGCTGCTATCTCCAAACCACCAATTCTCACAAAACATTAGTTTTCTATGTGATGCTACAAAATTTTTTTATGTACTGCAATAACGTCATCCCTTTGCATAATCTCTCATCCTTGTCAACTTAACATTATTTGACAGTACTTATTTAACATAATTCGGATTTTCTTTATATTAGAACGGTTCTCTATGTTAACTTACTTAAGGTCTAACCATTTCTGAATGTGCTCCACCTTATAATATTCTTTACCTTATATAATGTATTATTTAAATAGTAATTTGTTTAATTTATATTTTACCCCACATAGTTTTTCCATTGAAAATATAAACAATATACACAACCCATCACAGGCTTTTATTTTGAAGGCAAAACACGAAAATCTGAAGTCTTAATGTTGCTGTTGAATGTATGTGACGTTTAACCGCAAACTGTTATTTGGCAAAATACGAAAACCGGAGGTCTTTTTGCTGCTGCTGAATGTCTGACGTTGCCTGCATGACGCTAATCCATTGTAGCTATCGAGTTGTGAAAGTTAGCTATCTAGCTTCTTACCTTGAGTTGTCGCTCAGACGACGGCTACCTTTATATGAATATGACAGCCATAAATAATAGAACAGTAGATGGGCTGATGTCATAGAGCCTCTATAAATCAGAATGGTGCAATTTGACAGCCATCTTACCTGGGACCTGTACTAAACAATCTACAATACAAACACATGGTAGAAGTGGCATTTCAGTTCTTATAACAGTTACATTTCCTAAATAATATATAAATAGCTACTGTCATGCATAAAATGACTGTACTTTTCAGAATATTAACAAACAAAATCATTTGAAACCGTTTTTAATAATTTATTAATTTATGAGTAAAAAATGGCTATGGCCTAATGTAGGAAGATACAGGCTATTACTTTAAATATAGTGCAAATGTATATTTCTTTATTTCCAAAGACAATGAACTGTGATTTTAAATTATAATATGTATGTATGTGTTTGTATATACATATAAATATTATAATTTTATTTCATTGTAGAAATCACTATTTTAGTAACAGTACGCTAAAAGGAGCAAGCTAGCTCACTGAATTTGGTAGGCTAACAGTAGCATAGTAGTCGAAGAACAAAAATAGGAGAAACAAGGCTACTTTTTTGTAGACAAAGGCTACCCAACATCGCCATCTGCTGATTATATACAGTAATTATGTTTTTTTTAATGAAAACGCGTTATTTCTCATATGTTGCGTGCAATATTAATTCATACTTTACTGTAGCAAGCTAGCTGAGACCGTTAATTTAAAAAAGAAAGAATTCTGATACTGAAAAAATACATAGCTCAACAGCTACGGTTAGGCTGGATTAGCTTTCTTGTTCATACATTTCTACACTAATTACTGATGCATGAACAATGTTTCCCACCTCCGTTGTATCGTTTATCCTCTCTCTGGACCAAATTACTGCTGCACAAAATACCACCATGACTAGTGTTAAGTGGCTTGACTTTTCCGAACTGGTCCCAGGTAAGATGGCGGACCTATTGAGATGTCAGATTGAACAATGCGTATGAAGGTACATTTGTGTCCTTTTGTCGAGCGCAAAACTTTTTCCTTTTCAATCAAAAACAATTGTTCTGAAAGCAAAAATTACGCTTCAAAGTAAAAAAATGTTTTTGCAATCAACAATTTTGTAATAGAGCGCAAAATGTAATGCATTTAATTCTCAAACAATATTTTGAGAACCAAAAATGTATTTTAAAACAAACTCCAATTAAATTTGAATATCAACCACCCTCCATTTTGGCTAGACTGCCCCCATTGCTTGAGGTACTTTTTATGCTTTTGAAACTTTTTTTTATTGAAACACTAGTTCTTCGTTTGCATTTAACCCCACAGCTGTGGACGGGCTTTAGTGGGAAGTGTGGATGATGCTTCTCCATTGGTCAGTTGTTTTTTGAGCATCTGTTTGGCTACAATCAATAGTGATCAGGCTTTCTTTCCAACGAAAAGGGAGTCTTGGGACACCCACATACGAACTTGTACCTATGAGCATCTCAGGTAAGCACCACTGAGGTTTCTTACGTCCAATTTCTACATAGCTTGTAGTTAAGCGCCTACGATTCAGTGTCAGTTCATTACATTCTACTATATTACATACATTCTATAGAAGACAATAAGATTAAATGTGTATATATACAGCTATGGAAAAAATTAAGAGGCCACTGCACCTTTTTCTTTCCTTTCCAAAAAAGTTGAATAGTTGAGTTGAAATGAGTTAGGTGTGCAAATTGAACACTTCAGCAGAAGGGTTCAATTTACAGTGGTCTCTTAATTTTAACCCTTCTGTTCCTCACTCAAAACCTTCCTTTCAACTTTTTTGGAATGGAACGAAAAAGGTGCAGTGGTCTCAATTTTTTCCGGAGCTTTATACCAGTTCTGGAAAAAAAATCAAAAGACTACTCCTAATTTTTCTAAAATCAGCATCTCTACATGTATGGCAGCCTTTCCATTCCAGTGGCTGTTAAATTCCAACACAGGCACAGTTCATTTTACTTAATGAGGTACTGATTAGGTGATTACCTGAACCAAATATAATTTAACGAGGAAAAGTATAAAATCCACTGCTGTGGTTATCACTATCCTCTTGCAATAGGACCAGCTAGATGGCAAAAACAGTGCAAGTAGTACCTCAAAGGTAATTTGAATAAAAAATAACTATTCAGCATGACAAAAGAGTTGAAAAGAAAAGCTTTGGTGAGGAAAAGAAGGGTTCAATTCTGGCTTTACTCGCAGAGGGATACAGTGAGCGTCAGGTTGCTTCCATCCTGAAAATTTCAAAGACGGAGGTTCATAAGAACAAGGTCAAGCAACAGACATTGGGGACAACAGATACTGGACTCATGTACTTGTACTCGTAGAAATATGCCGATTAGTGATGGGAAGTTTGACTCTTTCTACTGACTCAGATCTTGTCGAGTCGTACAGTAAGAAGTTTTAAACTTTTGAGTCATTTCGTTCATTTGAGTCAGTAAAGCCTAACAGCTGTTGGACAGAGAGTAGGTTACTGAGCTGGAAGCCACTGGCCAAGGTAGAACTTAGCTGGCAGACATTCAAATGAACAAAACAACCGTTCAATTGAACGATAAAAGTGACCGAGTCAGTCGTTCACAAGTCTTTTTTACTTAGACAAGGGCTCAGTGTACGTTTTCATCTGTGTTTGTCATTACAATCAAAAATCAACTACTACATTAATTCTTTTAGACCTACCATGTGTCCAATTACGGTACAAACATGTCTTTATAATGCTATCCATGCTTGATAAATGCATGGATAATGCTCATCCATGCTTTTATCTCTAGTAGGGTTGACTACTGTAATGGCCTCTTTACTGGACTCCCCAAAAAGACTATAAAATAGCTGCATCTCATTCAAAATGCTGCTGCTAGAATGTTAACCAGGACCAAGAGAACAGAGCACATCACTCCGGTTCTTAAATCTTTGCATTGGCTTCGAGTCAGTTATAGAATAGATTTTAAAGTGGCGCTTTTAGTTTATAAATCACTGAATGGTTTAAGACCCGAATACATTTCTCATATGTTTGAAGAATATAAACCGAGCAGGGCTCTTAGATCCATGAACACAGGTCAGCTAGTAGAGCCCAGAGTCCAAACTAAACATGGAGAAGCTGGGTTTAGCAGTTATGCTGTACACAACTGGAATAAACTACCAGAAGATTTTAGACGTGCCCCCAAACGTATCAATTTTTAAATCCAGGTTAAAAACACTTCTCTTTTCACGTGCCTATGACTGAGCACTTAAACTTAACCATACTGTTTAGCCTTACAGCTTTTATAGCTTCCTATGTTTTTATCCCATTTTTATTCTTTTTATATTTTCTTATTCTATTTATTATTATGATGTTGTTTTGATGTTTTCATTTGAGTATTTGTTTTTATGCTATTGTATTTTAATATTTTTTCTTTTTCTTTGTAAAGCACATTGAATTGCTTCTATGTATGAATTGTGCTATATAAATAAACTTGCTTGCTTGCTTGCTATGGTCTTGATCTATTATTCTCTGCGAACGTAAAACTAACAGCATAGTGGTTGGGTAGAACTCCACTGCCAGTCATTCAAATGAACGAAGCAACCGTTCAATTGAACGATAAAACTGAACGGGTCAGTCGTTCACAAGTCTTTTTTACTTAGGCAAAGGCAGCGGCTCCATGCATGTTTTCATCTGTTCTTTTTTTCATGACATCAGTAATTATTATAGTCTGCGTTTAATTATCAGTTATAAACATGTCTTTATGATGTTCCTGCCTTGATCGAATGTACATAGACGTTCATTGGAGAACTGAGCTGGAGGACTGGGTATGAAGCAAGTGATCATGTTGTAGAAATCCGCTGTCAAACGTTCGAATGAATGATACAATTGAACGTGTCACTAGAAAAAAGGACTTGTGAGTCCCGAGCCACTAAAAAGATTTGTTCAAAACAAACGAATCGTTCGTGAACTGCACATCACTGATGCCGATACCATGTCATGGAAACATTAAATGAAATAGATGGTTGTGTCGCCTCTGAACGCATAAGTATAGAATATAGAACTTAGATTGGTAGAGCAGGATGACGGAGATGTCAGCAATGACACAAGTAGAGTGCAAGCTCTGCTCTGCTAAACTGTCAAGAGGAGGAAAAGGAAAAACACAAATTTAACACAAGCAATTTGATCAAACATTATTAGACACAACACAGCGCAGAATTCAATGAGTATGCTAATGCTAGCAGCGCAGAACCACAACATCAGCTAACTCCAACAATGGAGAAGCGAAATAAAAGTCCAGAGACAGCCTGCGGGCAGAAAAAAATGAAAGAGCAGGGCATGAAAAGATTCAATGAAACGCGCACAGATTAATATTGCACGAGCAACAGAGCAGAGAAACAACGACCTGCATGTTCAGAGTATCAAACTAGCTAGTGAGGTAAGAGAAAAGTAAATGGCTGTGTCTGTGTATGCGCACATTTGTGTTGAACTGTCAAGTAAGTGGCTGTCACCATAGATATGAAGCATAGATGGGACATATATATGGAGGTACATTTGTGTCTTGTCGAGAGCAAAACTTTTTTCTTCAATCAAAAATAATAGTTCTAAAAGCAAAAACAAGTCTTCAAAGTAAAAAAAATGTTTTTGCAATCAAATATTTAGTAATAGAGTGCAAAAAAATGCACAAAAATGCATTTAAAAACAAAACTCGCTATCAACCACACTATTTTAGCTAGACTGCCCCTATTGCTTGAGGTACTTTTTATGCTTTTGAAACTTTTTTTATTGAAACACTAGTTCTTCGTTTACACTTTAACCCCACAGCTGTGGGCGGGCTTTCGTGGAAAGTGTGGATGATGCTTCTCATCATTCTAGCGAGACAGAAGACGAACTTCCCACTGCCAAAGCTATGTCATGTCAAGGCACGATAATGTCTGTTTTTCCTTCATACATAAGACATTAATACAATAACTATCAATATAGGTGAAGATAACTGACTTTTTCATTAAGTGAAAAGTTGAGAGAATCGTGGAAACCCCTCCTCTTTTACTGCGCAAGAGGTTGTTTTCTATATTAGGCTATCCCAAAAAGTATGCAGACGCATACTTCCAAAATCCACCAGAAATAGTAGACTATCCGGGTACTTTTGGCATACTATTTTCAGCGTAATATGGTTTGGGACATACTAACCTTCTCGCCTATTAATCTGGCATATATACAGTAGTATGCAAGTATGCGATCTGGGATTCAACCTGTGTGATGATGGCATCTCGGGTAACCAGCCTTGGGCATTCTTCCGTCCAGCTTCTATATAGCTAGTTAGCTCCTACAGTGTCGGTTCAAAACATTCTAATATATTACATATAGACCGTAGAATGATAAATCACGCAATTATTAATCTCAAGCTAATCAAAAACATTTAGCTACGAGCACCTGTTCTCGCCATTTCAGCGGAATAAATCAAACTTTCTTTCAGGGCAACTCAAAAGCAGGCCATGTTCTATTTGTTTCTTAGTTGATATATAATCATATTTCATAACAATAATGGTTATCTTTTTTTGCTAATGATACATAGGCCTACTTAAAACTGACACTTGCACTCAGTATTGGTATTTATATATATATATACACACATACATACATACACAGCTCTGGAAAAAATTAAGAGAGCACTGCAAAATAATCAGTTTCTCTGCTTTTACTATTCATAGGTATGTGTTTGAGTAAAATTAAGTTTTGTTTTATTCTATAAACTACTGACAACTTTACTCCCAAATTCCAAATAAAAATATTATCATTTAGAGTATTTACTTGTAGAAAATATCAACTGGTCAAAATAACCAAAAAAAAGATGCATTGTTTTCAAACCTCAAATAATGCAAAGGATGAAGCATTGTCCTGCTGGAAAAACCAATTCTCAGAGTTGGGGAACATTGTCAGAGCAGAAGGAAGCAGGTGTTCTTCCAGGATAACCTTGTACTTGGCTTGATTCATGCGTCTTTCACAAAGACAAATCTGCCCGATTCCAGCCTTGCTGAAGCATCCCCAGATCATCACCGATCCTCCACCAAATTTCACAGTGGGTGCGAGACACTGTGGCTTGCAGGCTTCTCCAGGTCTCTGTCTAACCATTAGACGACCAGGTGTTGGGCAAAGCTGAAAATTTGACTTGTCAGAGAAGATGATCTTACTCCAATCCTCTACAGTCCAATCCTTATGGTCTTTTACAAACTTCAGCCTGGCTCTTCTTTGCTTCTCATTGATGAAGGGCTTTTTTCTAGCTTTGCACGACTTCAGCCCTGCCCCTAGGAGCCTGTTTCGAACCGTCCTCGCCGTGCACTTCACCCCAGCTGCTGTTTGCCATTCTTTTTGTAGGTCACTTGATGTAATCCTATGGTTGTTGAGTGACATTCGAATGAGTTGACGGTCATCTCGGTCAGTGGACAGTCATTTTCGCCCTCTGCCAGTCTGTAGCTTTTTGTCCCCAATGTCTGTTGCTTGACCTTGTTCTTATGAACCGCCGTCTTTGAAATTTCAGTATGGTAGCAACCTGATGCTCACTGTATCCCTCTGCGAGTAAAGCCAGAATTGAACTCTTCTTTTCCTCACTCAAAGCTTTTCTTTTCAACTCTTTTGTCATGCTGAATAGTTATTTTTTTATTCAAATTACCTTTGAGGTACTACTTGCACTGTTTTTGCCATCCAGCTGGTCCTATTGCAAGAGAATAGTGATGACCACAGCAGTGTTTTTATACTTTTCCTCATTAAATTAGAGTTGGTTCAGGTAATCACCTAATCAGTACCTCATTAAGTAAAATGAGGTGTGACTGTGTTGGAATTCAACAGACACTGGAATGGAATGGCTGCCATACATGTAGAGATGCTGATTTAAGAAAATTTAGGAGTGGTCTCTTAATTTTTTCCAGAGCTCTGTGTGTGTGCGTGCGTGTATTTTATATATATATATATATATATATATATAATATACACATGCACGCGCACACACGGACACGGACACACACACAGACACACACACACACAGACTAAATACTTGGCTTTTGCTATATTCTAATGCTATATGGATGCCTTGCCAAAGAAAATAAATAATCTGAAGAAACTGATTGGCATGACAAATTTAAGAATGTTCTGCATTCAAATGTAACTCTCACTCTCCATGGGCTGTGCCATTCCAACAGAGGATACACACCTGTGTGCATACACACACAAACATGCACACTGGAAAAAATGCATGAGCACACATACACACAAACAGGTATAACAGGCAGTACCTACCCAGACCTGCCACTAAGGCAGGTATCAGTCAGAGAATGCACCAACCCATTGTTCCCTTCCTCTTTCAACTGTCCCTTCAAAGAACACTCACTGAAACAAGGGAACAATGGAGAAGGGGTCTGAAAGAAAGGGCCCTTTCCAAACATTACTGACAGATGGACAAACTTATTCTCAGATTAGGGTCAGTTATACCCTCAAATCACCCTTAAGAAAATTGGTCCTCAGTCTGAAATTTGTCTATGGGCCAAGAGAAACATAAATTCATGCTTTATTTTACTATAAACAGCCATTAAATCGTCATCTAAATTTAGCTACAGCTAGCTCAGCATGTGAGTATTGCAACATGTACACCGATCAGCCATAACATTATGACCACCTGCCTAATATTGTGTAGGTCCCCCTTTTGCCGCCAAAACAGCCCTGGCCCGTCGAGGCATGGACTCTACTAGACCTCTGAAAGTGTGCTGTGGTATCTGGCACCAAGGTGTTAGCAGCAGATCCTTTAAGTCCTGTAAGTGGCGAGATGGGGCCTCCATGGACCGGACCTGTTTGTCCAGCACATCACACAGAGAGTCAATTGGATTGAGATCTGGAGAATTTGGAGGCCAAGTCAACACCTTGAACTCATTGTGTTCCTCAAACCATTCCTGAACCATTTCTGCTTGGTGGCAGGGCGCATTATCCCGCTGAAAGAGGCCAATGCCATCAGGGAATACCATTGCCATGGAAGGCAATGGTATTCCCTGATGGCATGGTATTCCCTGATGGCATAGTATTCTGCAACAATGCCCAGGTAGGTGGTACGTGTCAGAGTAACATCCGCAGGACCCAAGGTTTCCCAGCAGAACATTGCAGAAAGCATCATACTGCCTCCGCCGGCTTGCCTTCTTCCCATAGTGCATCCTGGTGCTATGTATTCTCCAGGTAAGTGACGCACACGCACCCGGCCATCCACATGATGTAAAAGAAAACGTGATTCATCAGATCAGTCCACCTTCTTCCATTTATCCGTGGTCCAGTTCTGATGCTCACATGCCCATTGTAGGCACTTTCAGCAGTGGACAGGGGTCAGCATGGGAACCCTGACTGGTCTGCGGCCACGCAGCCCCATGCACAACAAACTGTGATGGACTGTGTGTTCTGAAACCTTTCTATCAGTACCTATCAGTATCTTAGCATTAACTTATTCAGCAATTTGAGCAACAGTAGCTTGTCTGTTGGATCGGACAACACGGGCCAGTCTTCGCTCCCCATGTGCATCATTGAGGCTTGGCCGCCCATGACCTTGTCGCCGGGAACACCCCACAAGGGCTGCAGTTTTGGAGATGCTCTGACCCAGTCGTCTAGCAATCACAATTTGGCCCTTGTCAAAGTCGCTCACATCCTTACGCTTGTCCATTTCTTCTGCTTCTAACACATCAGCTTTGAGGACAGAATGTTCACTTGCTGCCTATTATATCCCAGCCACTGACAGGTGCCATGATAATCTTGTTATCAGTGTTATTCACTTCACCCGTCAATGGTCATAATGTTATGGCTGATCGGTGTATATTTCCAGGCCACCTCAAATCAAATAAAACTATGTTTTGCAATATTCTTAAAAAGAATGCAAATAAGAGTAAATAAAATACATTAACGTAAAAAATAAAATAGTTTTAAAAAAGCGTTGAGAGACCAGTGCCTAAGCATTTTTAGGCAGGCTGATCCAAAGGACAGCATTGATTCTGAACTGTAGGACAGTGAAAAGGCTACTGCCAAAATATTTGAGGGACTGACTAGACACATCCAAAAAGCATGTAAAACAGGTGGTGCCAGGCCACCAAGTTCTTGAAAAATGAATAAAGCAATTTTATTTCAGTTTCAAACTAACATGCAGCCAATGCAGGGAATTCAAAATAGGGACTGATAATGTATGATCACACGCCCCTATTACTTTTATTTTTTGCGGTTGGTGGCTTAATCTAGCTAAAGTTGGGAATGGCTATATAGAAGAAAATGAACCACAGATTACAGATACAGTCATGCGTCACGGTCCGGCGCAATCGTGCTCCCAGTTCCCGTCACTTCATGAACTCACCCTGGACACATTCATTGTCTTGTCTCCCATAATCATGCACACCAGGTCCCAATCTTCCCATCAATATGTGTTTAAATGTTTCTCCTCTGCTCCCCTCACTTGTCAGTTATCGTTGATTGTTGCTTGTCACGTTACGTGTTGGTGAGTGTTTAGTCCCGTGTTAGTTAGCCGCTACATGTTCCGCTGTTTATGAGCTTTTTTCTTTCTTTTCATGTATGCCGTTCGTTTGTTTTTGTGTGTAAATAAATGCACATTCGAACGCACTCCGCCTCGCCTGGTTCCCTCCACTCAACCACTGCATCGTTACATCATGTGACAAAGTACATCCCCTCGCAAGTTGTCTTTTTTAACATTTGTACTCATTGATATTTGAATTAAAATTCCAACCATATTCTTTGATAAAGGTAACAAAACTGTAAAATTACACACAAATAACTTTGAAATCATTAATACACTTAAACAGAAATGCAATTTCCTTAGTACACCACTGCCTGTTCCCATCACATAAAATGTTTAAAATTATAATCAGGTGCACCAAAACTGGTGCAAATGACTGGAAAATTATTAGTGTAACTGTGGGTCCAGCCATCCATAAAGATTAAAAACCCCAGGGTAACATTAAAGAATCTACAAGCCTCTGTGGCCATAATTAATGTTGAAGAGTTGGAACCAACTGACCGAAAGAGACTGTAAAACCTTAGCCTACATGGGAGGTCAGGAGGGAAGAAGCCTCTGCACTCAAAAAAGAATATCAAGACAATTGACATTTACCAGACAACACCTGGGTAAAAATCCTGCAAGCAGCTTAGAAACATTTATCAGAGGAATACTAAACTTACAAATTGTCTTAGCTGGCCGAAGACCTTTGCACCGTAATCTCCTCCAGTGATGTTCTTTAATAGAATGTGTTTGTTAATAGAGTATTTTGGTATTTGATAATGTTGATATATTTGCCACCCCCTAGAATTGATAACAAACTCAAACACCCTATTGCCACTAAACACAGCTCCAAAGACAGAAATATAAACAGACAAACCTGTCACTCTCAATCCCTCATTGCAATATGAAATCCTGACCCCTGCTGTTGCACCAAAGAACCTGTAAAGTAATAAGCTATTTCTTTCTACGAAACGCCAACTCTCTTCCAGCACTATTCTTTAATGTGTTAATCCATTTTACTATATTTGTGTGTTTAAAGATGACTTTGAGACTTTTTAAAGGCTTTTATTCGCAGCACTTGAGCAGCTAGCAATTTTAAAAACCCAGACATTGAAACAATATATTTTCAACAATCTGGAGACAGCACACTGGGCTATGACATCAGGAAGTTATGAAGACATGGTTATTCAACATTACAGATATTGATAAACCATCCATAGACATGGTTCTCATAATGCATAATGAAAGATAAATGGGCTAATGAGTTTGTGTTTTTGTAATCTCACTGCATCCAAGGCCAAGCCTTTATAAAGTATACCCCCATTCCTAAATGCCAGCACTTGCCTGTGATAAAGAATTATGTGATTGAATGCTTTACAGAATTACCAGCCCTCATAAGAAGCTGGCTCGCTCAGACTACTTTTGTTCCCACAAACTGCAGGGCTATTTGAAGTGCTACACTTGTTATTGTTCATTCATGCAAGAGCAAAGTGGTATCCCAGCATTCAGACATTTGTTTGGAGGCTTCATAGAAAGCAGCATATTACTATGTTGACACATGCCGGGGTATTGATAGGCAACAATGACAAGAACCCTATACCCTACACATACAGTATACCTGTAGTGTGGCAGTTATTTCACACATGGACATGTTTCACAGAACCCAATAGTGGAACAATTCTGTTGGTACTCCATTCCTTATGTAGTGGAATGCAAACTACATAGTTCAAACTAGTGGACAATTTAAGGAGCAGGATGCCTAAATAAATTAAGACATGCCACCACTCGCACCCAAACATGAGAAATACGATGAGAGAGATGACTTTATCCTTTTTTTAAACTGAAATGTTTATTTGTAACTGTTTTTTAATGCACAAAAACAAAAAGGAAACAATTGTTAACGGATCGGAATTCTAAATATAATTCTAAATATTGAAAAAGGTGTAGTGGTCTCAATTTTTTCCAGAGCTGTATTTTAAGATTGCCCTCAAGCCTAGCTTCCAGTTCATCATTTGTTTGTGGACCTAAGTGTCACAATCTCTCTGAAAGGGGCTATCAGCATAGGCTGTCCCCGCCCTTCCTCAGCACCAGCCATGGTCTCTCCATGCCCTTGTACCGGACAAACGCTGGAACTCCTGCTCCCACCCCAGTTTCTACTGTACCTGCACTTACCCCTATACCCCGATCTTCAGCCTCAAACTATCCCTTAAATCAAAATTGGCTGGTTAACCAAGCCACAGCCAACTACCCTAAATTCCTACCGGGGCCTTTGTCTCCACCCTCTGCTCAAGCCCCTATCTACCCTAGCTCCATTCACGAGCTTCATCCCCTGCCCCCTACTGCGGCTCCTATCCCTGTCCCCGCCCTTGCCAAGGTCCACCAACTGCCCAGCCACGACAATGGGCCACTGTGCAAGTATGAGAGTACCTGATGTCACAGTGAAAGCATTCAGATTCACCCCTCAAGAAATAAGAACAATATTTGTTCAGTTACAGCCAATGCACCAGCTCTGTTGTGTCTATTGGGAAGGGAATTTGCGAGGCGTGGAAACTACTCATATCTCAAGCGCCCCTCTATATGGAGGTGAAAACAAGGGGGTCTGGCCTGGAGCCTCCATAAAAAGTTTGGAAACTACTGACAATTTGAACATGTAGTAAAGGAAAAGAGGTTTGTGCTACTGTCAGGGAATATAAAAGTCTGTAAAACAAAAAAGGCGGGTTACTCTGAGGTTTGTATGATAGTTGTGGAGTTGGACAGGTTTGAATAACTAATACCATCATTCTCAGTGCTATTATCAAGGGATAGTATGACATGCAAACATTTGCTTCTTTACTTTGAAAGGAGTTTACAGATTAGGATGTCATAAACATTCCCTTTCATTAACACAGCTTTAGTCAGTAGTGACGCAGGCACACATGAACACATTCAAACACAATTAAAGCTGCAAGCAGCATTTAGCGGGTTTCAGTATTAAGTTATTAGTAGCCAGATTGCAGGTTTTCCAATATGACACAAACCAACTCATGTCCATAGCTGTAAACAATATTACATGTATGGTTTTTCCTTTTCACTAGTATCCCCATGTGGCCAAATGGAAAACATTCACTTTCATATAAACTAAACTCACAACCCTGATAAAGTGTACCAAATGTTATCTCCCTTTCATCGGTCTTTTGATACTATAGAAGTAGCATTTAAAGCATTTTTCAAAAATTGTGAATTGCCAAAAAAACATTACACCCGACTTAATGGGTCCCGATTGCAAATATATTCCTTGGGAGGAGATGGACTTGTACACCGGTTTTAAAGATTTTATTTTAAACGGGTTGAGCATGGTGAGCTTGCAAAAGTAGGAAACCTCAAAAGCACCACTGTGTGGATGATAAAAAATCTTTGCAGTCATTATGGTTGTATCATCTTTGTTAACAAACGCACCAAGTAGAATCATAATACCATTATCCTTATAGGAGATGTCTATATATGTGCAAAACCACGCCCCTGCATATGTTCATCTGTCAATGGCGGCCATGTTTTTCAACATGGCCGCCATGTTGAAAAATATAACTTTTGAAGACCATCATACATAGATGCCAAATAGCAAAGTATGTTAAGATCGGACATTTGGTGCCAGAGGAGATAATTTTGTAGTGTTTTTCACACATTCAAAATGTCCGCCAAACAATTAAATCAAAGTTAATGAGTCCCAATGGCAAATATGTTCCTTGTGAGGAGATGGACTTATCTACTTCTTTTCATGGCTGTATCTCACAGTGTCACCGGACCCCCCTGTCTCAGCCCCAAGGTCTTACACTGCTATATTATTGTGCTGGGGGAGTAGGGCCAGAAGAGGACTGGTCACCCCTCTCAGCCTGGGTCCTCTCTAGGTTTCTTCCTAAATTTCGGCCTTCTTAGGGAGTTTTTCCTAGCCACTGAAATTCAACACTACTGTTGTTTGCTCCTTGGGGTTTTAAGGCCGGGTGTTTTGTAAAAGCACTTTGTGACAACTGCTGATGTAAAAAGGGCTTTATAAATAAGTTTGATTGATTGATTGATCTCAAACAGGGTGAGTATGGTGACCTTGCTAATGTGAAAAACCTCAATAGCACCTCCGTGTGGTTGATAAAAAAAGTCCTTGCAGTCATTTTTCCGTATGGTCCTTGTCAACATACGTACCAAGTAGAATTATTATACCATTATCCCTGTAGGAGATGTGTCTATGTATGTGCAAAACCACGCCCCCTCACATGTTCATTGGTCAATAGCATCCATGTTTTTCGGACATACTGGCCTGGCTGATTTAATTTTTGCGGACCTTGGTCCCTAGATGCCAAATATCAAAGTACGTGAAGATTGGACATTTGGTGGCAGAGGAGTTCATTTTTAAGTGTTTATCAAAGAATCCAAAATGGCGGAAAATCCATCATGGCGGACTTTATGGGTCCCAATAGCAAAAATGTTCATCATGAGGAGATACACCTATGTACCAATTTTCAAGACTCTAGGCTACAATGGGTGGGCGTGGTGTGCTTGCAAAAAGTGCGACTTGAGGCTTGTGACAGCGCCACCATGAGGCTGACATGCACGCCACTGTACCAGAAGTTGCAGCCCTTGGCCCTATACTACCATAAAAATTTGGGGATCTCCCAGGAATTTGCAAAAAACACCCTTTTTTGCCGGAAGAATAATAATAATTAAAGCTGCAAGCAGCATTTAGCGGGTGTCAGCATTGAAGCTACTAATAACCAGATTGCACATTTTTTTCAACTTATATCCATAGTTGCAACCAATACGACATCTATGGTTTTTCCCTTTCCTATAGTGCCCCCATGTGGCCAACTTGAAACATCATTCACACAAAGTAAGGACACAACCCTGATCATGTGCACCAAATGTAATCTCACTGAGTGACAAAGAACAATAGATATTGTGTTATGGCTATTATGCCGCCACTGTTTGGCCAAACTGAATGTATTTGCATGTTACTTTGCAATAGTTTTCAGGATATTTACCTCAAATGGTATTCTAATACAATTTTCTGCATCAGATAAATATGGATACTTCAAATGTCTGACACTATCAGAGCAGTATAACACCTTAAGAACCAAACAATGTAACTAGGTAGTTGCTTGAACTTTTCAGAATGTAATAAATATAGCTTAATTGTATGGTAAATATAACAGAATGGATGTTTATCAGTCTTCCCCAGCGCAGAGCATATTAATGAATTGACCTTAAAATTTAAAGGTACAATTGATAAGTTTAGCCCTCAGAAGTGGAGCTGTAGAAACCAATGAAAACAGAGAAACTACTTAACTACTGGGAATTAATTATCTACTGAGGCTTAAACACATTACACCCTCTCTACCAAAGTCACATTTTTAATAGCTAAATCATTGGTTATAATGTTCATGTCACCAGAATGATTTAAGGTGAACTAATGCTAGTTTAGACAGACTTCTAGCATTTATTTTTGATGAAATAATCATGGCAACGTTGCATTCCACAAAAAATTGGCTTATATTAGCAAGTCATTGTACAAATGAAAACAGAGAATTAGCTTAGCTATATGAGCATAGATTAGCTACTAAGGCTTGAATGCATGACACCATCTCTAAATGGTCAAATTATTATTAGCTAAACCGTATGTTATATTGTTCATGTCACCAGAATGATTTTTGAAGGACTAAGGTTAGATTAAACTGAGGTCAGTTAAATATATTTCCATTAGCTAACGTTACTAGCTAGCTAACGTCGATAGCATTCATCGCTAATGTTAGCCATTTTTTGACTCTGCTAGGTAGTTTTTTTTAAATTAAATAATCATGGCAACATTGCATTCCACTAAATATTTGCCTATAGTAGCAAGTCATTCTACAAATGAAAACAGTGGATAAATTAGCTACTGAGGCTGGAATTCATAACACTATATCTAAAATGCAAATTATTAATAGCTAAACAGTCTGATATAATGTTCACGTCATCAGAATAATTTTAGATGGAGTAACTAGCCAGACTCCTAAAAAAAGCCACTAGCTGCTAACTAATGAGACAATATGAATTCCATGTACAGTATAGTGTGTGGCATTGGGGGTTAAACAGGGACAACAATATATTGTTTTGCTGGATGTAGCACAGTGCCCCATGATTTCACATTTTATTTGTAATTTTACAAACCCTCCTGAGTATTTCGTACAACACATTCACTGCGGTACTGAAGAGTTCTTCCGCAAAATGTATCCGTTGTACATTACTGTGGGGGGATGGAAAATATAAGGCTATTACACATAGCATTGTCCCAGGCTAAGACAGGCCCCAGGTCAGCTTAGCCTGTGTTCACACAAGAGTTTGTTAACCCTGGGCTAAGGCTTAAACCTAGGTTAAGGATTCACTTCTGTTCCTTAGCCGTGGGCTAACGGACAAATACAACAATACCATTTTACATTTTATAAAAAGCTGCAAATGTTACGTTCTCTCTGGCATGCAAATAATGGTACAGTAGCCTACATCACTGGAACATGATCAATGTTACGCTACCACGATTCAATTAACGACTTCATGACATCGACTGATCAAGATGCCCACCCGGTCAGTATTTGCTTAAACAACTTTGTTAAAACTACGCGAAGAAAGAGAAAAACGTTAGTCAACCTTCATTCTTTCGACATATTTGCTGGATTTACATCCAAAGCAAGCTGCGATAACTACTTCGCTAAGATTTAGCAGGTATAATGAAACAAAACTTTGCAGAGTGAAAGGACCAAAACAGACGAGGCTGTTGATAACGGTGCGCGTCACAAGCGTATGTAAATTAAGTGAAAGGGCAGGTTTTGAGATTGGACAACAAACGTTCTATGGTTTTGTTCTTGACCACGTTTCACACTGGTTATTTTGTCACCGTTTTTCTGGGGCTAGCCCTGAAAGGTCGGGGCTAACCCTGCTCCAGAGCATGGCCAGCTAGCCCTAGGCTAAGGGTGGTGCTTTCCCAGTTCAAAATATGCAAGTGTGAACACTTGCTTAGCCCTGGGCTTAGGAAGCACTTAGCCCAGGGCTTAGGATGCTCTTAGCCCTAGACTAAGGTGCTGTCTGAACACGTCTAGTGTGGTTGGATGTAATTCACAATCAAGCTCCAAAGCAAATGAGCACAAGCAAATTAAAAACAATAACATCAAAATAGGATTTTTTTGTATTAGATCATGTTCTCTACATTAGTAGGCTGGACAATAGAACGCATGAAAATTCACCCTAGCCTCAAAAACGGCAAAAGAACGCTGGCTGAGCTGGAACGCTAGCGCGTGCCCATAGGAAGTGAATTGAAACAAACCTTCGTTGAGCCTCTTTGACTTGAATGAAGCTTAAAATTCCATTAAAATGGCACCAAAACAGGTCTCCTCTTTTATTTTACTACTATAACCTAATTTCACGAAGAATCTGAAAAATAACAACTGGTATAGGAAGTAAACATCTGGTCCTTTATGGTATTAATTGCGCTTAAACCTGCGTTACGTGTAAGTATATAAAAAAACGTTTTTTCTGACTATTTCTAGTCTAGCGTTTGAAGTAATTGAATGGCGCTGCCAAGACATATTTTATTAAAAAGAGGAGATTCTCCTGATTAAAATGATGCCCCACTTGACGAAATTGAAATATATAAATTTTGAGATAATTGCCTCAGTACACCAGCATGTCTCTCCATTGGAAAACAATGGGCGGAGCTCAGAGTTCTAAAGGAAAAATGTTTTTGGGGATTTGCATTTGATGACAGTTAATGGTGCAGCCCAATCATATCTTATTTTAAGGGGAGGTCCTGCTGGTTAAAATGGTGTCCAACATTTAAAAATCAGAAAATATACATTTTGAGATGTTTGCCTCTGAAGACCGGCATCTCTCTCCCAGCCATAGGAAACCAATGGGTGGAGCTTAGAGTTCCATAGGGGAAACATTTTCGTGACTAGTGTGTTATGGCAGCAAAGCCCGCTGACCTGCCTTGTCTTATTTAAAAGGGGAGGTCCTCCTGATTAAAATGGTGCCCAACTTTAAAAAATCAGAAAATATACATTTGAGAGATCTGAATGCTATACAGCGTCGTCTGCTTGTATAACATTTTTCCATAGGGAAACATAGGTGGGTTCAGTGTTCGGAAAGTAATGTGTATTTCTGAAATGGTGAAGGCTAATGTTAGATGTTATAGGTCAATTCTGATTAGCAGTTTAGTAAGGATGCCCGTAAACTTAGTGACATTGTAGAAGCATTTTACAAATGAAGGTACTATATACTTCCAAGAGAAGGCATAAGGACGACGAATGAAAATCCTCAGGTTTTTTCCTACCCGATTGGAGAAAAACCTGTGCAGATGAGGATCAATTTATGAGGCAATTTTTATAATGTGTCATGTTCTCAGTTGGTGTATTACAAATAGAGACCCTTGTGAGGCTGGGTAGCCGCGAAAAAGGAGCATAACAAGAACATTGCTGCGTAGCATTTTCGCTCACTTCCACATAACCACTCCACCCTCAAATATTCCCACCGGCATGCTCTTTCCTGTACCTTTCAATATTGGTCTACGTATGAGTTTTTCAGTGAAAAGTGCATTGCGCCACCCCTGTCCCGCGCCCCTCTTTACATTTTTCCCACGGTTGAGAGGAAAGTCTATGCAAAACAATATGGAGAGGTTGACTTTGTTTAACTAGCCTTAAGCGGCCAACGGTAGTAGTAGTAACTGATTTGCCAATTTCTCATGCCAAAATCTTCGCCGTTAAGAACAAGCAGTCCTGCAGAGTTATTCATTTAAATATAATACTTTTCTATAGCTAAAAGACGTTTCAGAATGTCGCTATTCTTGCTAAAATTGCGCCCTAATCCCCTCCCTAAAAGCAACATTAAGCAATACCACCATCACAATAGGTACCACCATCACACCCAGTCATTATATATAATTACTAATACATCTTACTGTTAAATGCCATTAAATGTCGTATAGCAATGTGTAGCTGACTGCCATTATTATCGTATTACTGTGTACCCTATTGAGCTCACTGGCTCCTCTCACTTGCCATTGGTGGATATTACATATGAAGGTAAAACAGCGACATTGATTTTTTTAGTTGTAAAAATGATTGCACACTTGTAAATAAATATTTGCAAACTTGGAATTACTTTTGTAATTGTAAAAACCAAATGCCTCGCTAGGATCACAATACATTCGGGGCTTAGCCCACCCCCCGCCCCGGACAGAAAGTACAGGGTTTTGAATGTACACGTGGAAAATTTTTATGTGCACGCTAGCGGCCTACACGTCTACATTGTCATAATGCGCGATCGGAATTATAGATGAATAGATCCGGGGATATTTTTTTATTAAAACGTTTTTTGGTCAATTAGAGATCCGGGGCTATTCATAAAAGACCCGGGGCTATAGCCCAGACACCCAGGCCTAACGATGCCAATGGTAAAAAGGTTTTGCAAACTTGTAAAAAATATTTGTAAACTTATAATTACTTTTGTAGTTGTATAAAGATGCGCATAATTGTAACTAACATTATATTTGGAATCATGCAACTTGTTAATAACACTTGCCAATGTAAAATATGGATGCTCAGAGTTTTGTCACTAAAATTTCGCTAGAACTGTGACAAAATGATTTTTATTTGTAAATCACAGTCTGCGGTAGTACGATTCACAGCATTTGCAAGCGGAGATAGCTTTTTCTGACCAATGAACTGAATGCATCCTGAACGCAACACGTTTTCACCTTCTAACAAAAAACAGGGATAAGCACAGTCGGCTTCTCGTAGCCTAGGCCTACCTCAGTTTTTATAGGATAACCAACCTTTTAGATGATTTTTTCCACTTGGCTAAATCAATGCACAAAGTTTTACTGGAGTCTAATAGTTAAATTACTCAAATGTAAATCTAGCAACTAGCAAGGAACTTACATGGCTACTATCGTCTTGCCTTTGAAATGGATATGTATTTACCACGGGAATAATAGAAATTCACTTTGCATGATTAATATTTTGTATTAGACTAGTTTGGGCGTATACATGCAAGTTTAACATGGTTCACATCATAACATGTATTTTTGTTTATCATTTAATGTGTTTGCATTTGTTCAACACATTTGTTTAATATGCTAGGGCTGTCACCACTGTTTGGCAAAAGGTTAAGACTTCATTTGATCCCTCTTTTATACTTTATAGGAATTTCTGCTCCAGAGAACAGGGTACAGTTGCAGTAGGTAACTTGCCAATGTCAATTCCTAGGTAATTACTATTTTCCGTTGTAGTAATTTATCCCGCTATTATTCCTATAGCTTTTATATTGTTTTATATTGTTTTCATTCAAAACAGTTTTTCATACTTTTCAAATGCATTTTCACGTTGAACGAACTGGGTAAAAGGTTTGGTATAGTATCAACAACTGAGGTACGAGCGGGTAGGAGAAGCCGACCATGTCGGGACCTGTTTTTCCTCCTCTGCAATGCATCACTACCGAGTTTAAACACTGGTGTTCCAGAATCTACTCAGATTGGTTAAAAGGTGAAAGTGTGACGGCCTCATTTCTTTGGTCAGAAAAGCTATGCCGTGCCAATCAGAGTCTCCGCTTGCAAATGCTGTGAAACGTACTGCCGCAGACTCTGATTTACAAAAAAAATCATTTTGTCACAGTTCTAGCGACATTTTTGTGACAAAACATGCAGGGCGGTGTGCCTCCAGGAGCAGGGTTGAAAATCACTGATCTACGGCAGCAACTGCTTCAGATCTAAAAATGAGAGCCAGCAGCTTAGCAATGACTGACCGTACGGTTTTGTTAGTACAAGAATGTGCGCATCATACACTCGATTTCAAACCTACAAACAAACATGACAACGTAAATTACCTGTCATCCATTAGGCAAACAAAAAAAAATAATAATAATAATACATTCATTAGGTTAACTAAAATGTTACGATGAAGGCTTAAAATTGACATAATATTAGACAAATAATACCGAAATAGGATTTAATAAGGTTTTACACTTTTTTTAAACCACGAGTGGAAAAGGTTTTGCTTTTGATGAGTAGGTGGCAGAAAGCCCAGGCGAATAAGATATTTAGTAGCCCGTTCAAGGAAATGTTGTGAGGCAAACCTACAGTGCATTGAATGCTCATTGACTCTATGGGCTAGTACGGCATTGTGACGTAGAACAATTGGCAAGAATTAGAATGTTTGGAACGCATTCTGAAGAAGAGTTGGTGCCACAGCGTTCAATAGAAATGATAGGAAGAGCCAGGGTGAAAAAAGCCCCAAAATTAGGCCTGTTATCTGGCGATTGATTTTAAACTACAGCAAGCAGCTTGAATATAAGGTAATATTATGATACTGGCCTCCATGACAAAGACAACAATTTAAGTTTAATCCGGAAAAAGCATTGTTAAATTTGTCATCTGTCCTGCCTAACATTAGCTTACATAAGCTCTAACCATTTCTCAGTGTGCTCCACCTTATAATATTCTTTAACCTATGTAAAGTATTATTGAAATTGTAATTTTGTTTCATATATCATTTCCCCCACATAATTTTCCCTTTGAAAATGTAGCCTACACAACACAAATTACAGACACACCACAGACCTTCATTTTGAAGGCCGCATATGAAAATCGGAAGTCTTATTGTTGCTGACAATTGTCAAATGTAGAGACTTACTGTTGGTACCGAAGTTAAATAAATAATAGGCCTGCAAGTATAGAGCGGTATAGTTGTTTTTAACGGTTTAATGAGTGCAATTCGTTTAATGACAACTCCTTTACATGAACCGTTCACAATCGGTTGCATGGATATCATGGAGGTAGTAACAGCTGGCCACAATCAATGAGGTGCGGTTACTTAATCACAGAATCGCGAACTCCTCTTCAATTTCCTATTTACCAACAATTACTAACTTCAGCACGATGGACGCAAAGCTAATAATTCTAGCATGTATGGCTGCCTAATCCTATGGGCTTTTAGGCTATTGTCATTTGACGTAACCATCCCATATTCACAGTGACAGTGGAATAGAATGATTTAACAAGAAGCTTACAACACTAGTAATTACAGAAACATGAATCCATGGCGAATGAAACCATCAAGGATGTACAGCACCATTACGCATGACAGGACGCAGCAACACAAATATACATCGCAAAGCCCAAATCAATGACATTACGGTACCAAAGAAACAAGAACGTACTCACAAAAACGATGTTCCTTCGACGCTGTAAGCCAGGTTTACTTTTCGTCGATTGAAAGTGCCACACAAATCCTGCTGCTAGGTTGGGGGTTGGTTCCTCGCAATTTCCAGCTTTTCTCAAAAAAGGCTTTGCCAGTAAATCCGCCACCAAATCCATTTTTTCTCCTCCATTGTTTGTTAAGAAACAACAGGGCACAGTACAAATCTAAACAAAAAATCTAACGGAAAGCACTACATCTAACAATCCAAACCTCACTAAAGAAGGTTAAAATAAATCTTAGATGTTCCAACATTACGTCTTAACTAGTTTTATGTCAGGGCTCTCCGATCACACCACCTGAAAAATGCGCACGTAGGCAACCTAGAAGACTGCTACGTGCCAAAGAACAGTCACATTATGGCAAACTCGAAATCTGATTGGTTGAAGAATATGACAATCAACAACCTCCTTCCCATTTGCTTCAACAGAAGATGGGATTAACTCGAAATTCTATAGGTCTCAGGATAGATTTTCACCCGGAGACAGCATATGTGGAAAGTCTGATTGGATAAAAGCTCTGATTTATCTGAGCTGCACTGGAAACAGCACAACCGAGGGAGAGAAAAGCAATGAAACTACGTCAGTAGACTGATGGGAACGAACTTTGTAAAACACATCTAGCGTTAATGAAAATATATATTAAATTATAATAATATAATTTTCTGATTCTGATATCACTTGGCCCGGAAAAAAGGCATCTGGTCAGTTTCGAAAAATATCTTCTTGCATACCAAATAATAACTTTATGAAGTCGTCAATGTTTTGTAATTATTAGTGACATAAAATGTTAACTAGCATGTCATTAATTATCATTTCTGAAATTTCCGACGTAGTTAAAAAATACAACCCCATTCCCAATTATCGTCTACCTTCCTATTTTGTTCAATGCATTATATTTAGTTTTTTATTGATGTTGTAAATGACAGAGCATTTTACCTACCTTACTTGCCTTCCGGTAAAGAAAAAAGTATGATAAACTTAACATTACATGATGTCTGGTCTGTCGCACATGTGGTATTTCACGATTTGCAACATGTATGCTAAAGATTGTTTATCAAACAAAGTCAGATACAGGTGACAAGATGAGTGACTCAGAGACAGGAAGGTAATCAAGATTTGAACTTCCGGTCAGATTGGTGAATCGTCTTGTTCAACCATCTTTGATCGCAGAGACATTTGGTCCCAGAATTCAGTGGAATTAAAACAAAAAAGGCTACGCACGTAAACAGTAATTAGCCAAACAAGCTCAACATAACCTTCATAAAGGTGTTTTTCACTGATCGTATTTGTCCATTACTAAATATGCAAGAAACGGAATTCATTATTTTTCACCATCTTTAGTGAAATAGTGAATAATCACGTAAACAAAGGCATTATTAACACACAAACCATTGTCTGCTGGTTAGCATATATTTTATTGATAAGACAAGTGGAGTGATCATCAGGAAAATAACATCTTAGAAGGGTGCTCAATAAATAGTCAGTATACTCTAAGAGTACTACTGCCCTAAATAGTTTCAAAATATAATTTTAACCAGTTGAAATCAGAATACTGCTCCATATCTAATAGGCAACATGGTGTTTATGGGCTGCTGTGGTGACAATTTATGTTGTCATAATATACAATTCTGGAATTGTCAGTGCATACTGAAATAATATGCATTAAGAAATCACGCTGAGGCGCCTTCAGTGATATTTTAAAATGTACTTGTGAAAAGGTTTAAATCTGTCATTTGATGCTTCAGATGTAGCGTTTGAAGCATTTTTCACAAATTCAGAATTGCTGAAAAACCATTACGCCCGACTTAATGAGTCCCAATTGCAAATATGTTCCTTGGCAGGAAATGGACTGCCAATGTTTTATTTTAAACATGGTGAGCGTGGTGAGCTTGCAAATGTGGGGAACCCCAATAGCGCCACCGTGTGGTTGATAAAACCTTTGCAGTCATTTTTTCCGTATGGTCCTTGTCAACATACGTACCAAGTAGAATTATTATACTATTATCCTTGTTGGAGATGTGTCTATATATGTGCAAAACCAAGCCCCCTCACATGTTCATTGGTCAATAGCATCCATGTTTTTCGGACATACTGGCCTGGCTGATTAAGGTTTTGAGGACCTTGGTCCCTAGATGCCAAATATCAAAGTACGTGAAGATTGGACATTTGGTGGCAGAGGAGTAAATTTGTTTGTGTTTTTCACAAATTCAAAATGGCCGTCAAACCATTAAAGCGAAGTTAATGAGTCCCAATGGCAAATATGTTCCTTGTGAGGAGGTGGACTTATCTACCTCTTTTCATGGCTGTATCTCAAACGGACTGATATGGTGACCTTGCTAATGTGAAAAACCTCAATAGCGCCACCGTGTGGTTGATAAAAAAATCCTTGCAGTCATTTTTTCCGTATGGCCCTTGTAAACATACGTACCAAGTAGAATTATTATACCATTATCCTTGTTGGAGATGTGTCTATATATGTGCAAAACCACGCCCCCTCACATGTTCATTGGTCAATAGCATCCATGTTTTTTGACATAACGGTCTGGCTGTTATAACTTCTGAAGACCATCTCTAGATGCTAAATTTCAAAGTACGTGAAGATCGGACATTTGCCAGAGGAGTTAATTTTTGTGTTTTTCAAAAAATCCAAAATGGCGGACTTTATGGGTCCCAATGGCAAAAATGTTCATCATGAGGAGATACACCTATGTACCAATTTTCAAGACTCTAGGTCACAAGGGGTGGGCGCGGTGAGCTTGCAAAAAGTGCAACTTTGGAGGCTTGTGACAGCGCCACCATGAGGCTGACATGCATGACACTGCACCAGAAGTTGTGGCCCTTGGCCCTTTACTACCATAAAAATTTGGGCACATTTAAGCCATTTAATCTCACGGGAATTTGCAAAAAACACCCTTTTTTGCCAGAAGAATAATAATAATGAATTGGAACAAACACAATAGGGTTTCACCAGTGAACTGCTGAAACCCTAATTACAATGCATTGCATAAATGTTCACTCCTAGAGACTTACATTGTTACAAAAGCCAACAAATGGAACAAATTGCAAAATACCTTCACGACTGACACTTTCACCACAGCACTCTATTTTAAAAAACTATATAAAACTACATTATACAAGAACTAGCCTATATGTAGATGTGTCTCACTGTATGTAGTGTAAACTGATTTTCCTTGAATAGTGTTTAATTTTTTTGTTTTTCAGATTAATCATGAGGTTGTGTTAGTGTTTTCTCCTCTTCTAACAGCAAGCCTTTGGCCAGATCATGGCTGAAAATTTAAAACTGGTTCTCAACTGACCTACCTGGTGAAAAACAATTAAATAAATATAAATAAAATGTCAGTCGATAGGGCTACCCTTTGGATTCAGCGTTGGAGCAACGTGTTCTTTTTGGATATGCAGTAGAAAATTTTAAGTATTTATGATTTATAGATTACAGTTGATTGCTGGGTGTATAGTGTAGAAGGCACTGTCCATGAATTTCTCTGTAGGAAAGAAAAAAAGAAAAAGGCATTTTGTGCAAATGTGTGTGTTTCTGACTAAACTATATAACGGTAATAAAAATGTCCCCAAACTCTCCCCATTCTGAACAGGCAATTTTTGTCTTAATTTACAATTGTGGTTAGGGATAGTGTTAGGCATTATCGGTTAGGTTTAGGCATTAGGGCTTGTTTAAGTTTAGGCATAAATGTTAGCTTCCTGAGGTAAGGCTGAGGTTGAAAATAAAGTTAGGGTAAGGTTTAGGATTAGTAAAAGTAGGATTTGTTTTAAGGGAAATCAATCTCTGATTTAATTTCTGGCACAACTGAAATTAATTATTATGAGGTTAGAGTATGGGTTATAAGCTTTTGAGAGTAAAGATGTAAATATTTGTTTCGTTATGTAGAAATGACTTTTCAGATTTCAGGGAACCAAAAGTTTTGGGACAGATACATGTAATAAGGTCCAAATTAAACATGTTTACATGCGATAACAGCAGATATCTTCAGTTGTTTCTTTTTTGGTCTTATGCCTTAAGTCATATACTGGCATGTTCATAGAAACTGACTCTGGAGATTGACTTGCCCAGTCAAGAACTTTCCACTTATTGGCACTGAACCACTCCCTGTGTATGATGAAGCACTGTTGTAACCAGTGGTTAGTTCCTGTAATTTTGATGGTGAGGTCTTTTGTGGTTGTTTGTGGCTGACTCATCCTCACTTACCTTTTTGGAGAGCATTTCGAATCAGATTTTTTTTTGTTTTATTATGTTCCACACAGTTGTTTTTGGTAAGCGTAATGTTCTGACTATGTTTCAGATTTTTCTAAACCTCAAAATGTCTCTAAATTTCACTGACCACTCTTTGGTCCTCATGTTGACAGACCTCAACTGCAGACTCAAGGCAAATGCATGGTCTAAAATCAAGACTAGACATTTAGAGCTCTCTTATGTCTGCACAAGTTACGTGATGGAACACAACCGACAAACCAGTAACACCTCTTACACCAGATGCCCAGACTACATATAGAAGGCTTTTAAATTTCTAATTGGCCCAATACTGACATAATAATAACAAGAAACCAGGCAAGCCTAGTTCAGCCGGCCCGCAATAAAAAGTATTGCCCTCTCAAGATTCGAACCCAGGTCACCCACATGAGAGGCACTGTCCTTAACCACTACACCAGGTAACTTGTAAAGGATTACATTTAAAAAGTAACCTACCCAACACTGCTTATAGCTTGCTTCGGCCTTTACAGTGCAGAAACCGAAATGTATACTGGCATCAAGCAGTAGGGCGGGATTCTGTGTCTAGCCCATGTCTTAGAGGAATAGCAGTAAAAGAACAACAAATACCTCAATCTACAAGCAAAAGCCCCTGCCCGGATAACACACAAGGACAAAAATGAATAAATACATGAATAATATGTACATACAGAGACGAAACAGGGAAAGTACACTGAATCATCCTAATTATACAAAAAGAATGACCCTGATTACTGATAATGAACACATTTCTGATTTGAGTGTAAGGGTATGCAAGTATGGATGGATTATCAACAAGAGTAACAAAGAAAGTTTGGTGTATAAGTCAGAAGGATCATAAACAATCTGGACAAGGGTCTCAGTAAAATAAAATCCTGTTTCCAAACAAATTGTGACGCTGTGTAAAATGTAAAGAAAAATAGAATGCAATGATGTGCAAATCATTTAAACCCTATATTCAATAGAATATATTACAAAGACAACATATCAAATGCTGAAACTGAGAAAGGTTATTGTTTCTTGAAAAATATATGCCCACTTTGAATTTAATGCCAGCAACACGTTTCAAAAAGCTGGGACAGGGGCAACAAATGACTGGAAAAGTTTTGTAATGCTAAAAATAAAACCTAGTGGAACATTTTAAAACTAATTAGGTTAATTGCCAACAGGTCAGTAACATGATAGTGTATAAAAATAGCATCCCAGAGAAGAAAAGTCTTTCAGAAGTAAAGACGGGGAGGGGTTCACCACTCTGTGAAAGACTGCGCAGGCAAATAGTACAACTAATTAAGAATTTCTCTTTTTCGTATAATTGCAAAGAGTTTGGGATCTCATCATCTACGGTACATAATATTATTAAAGGACTCAGAGAATCTGGAGAAATCTCTGTACGCAAGGGACAAGGCCGAAAACTTGATGTTCCCGCCCTCAAGACGGCACAGCATTAAAAACCGACAATTCTGTACTGTACATCACTGCGTGGGCTCAGGAATACTTCCGAAAACCATTGCCTGTGAACACAGTACGTCACTTCATCTACAAATGCATGTTAAAAGCCTACCATGCAAAGAAGAAACCACATATAAAAAAGATCCAGAAACACCGCCGCCTTCTCTTGGCCCGAACTCATTTAAGATGGACATTGAGTAAACATGCCCCTGTCCCAACTTTTTTAAAACGCGTTGCTGGAATCATACTCAAAATGGGCATGCGTTTTTTTCAAAAAACAACATTTCTCAGTTTCAACATTTGATATGTTGTCTTTGTACTATTTCCAATTAAAAATATGGATAAATGATTAGCACATCATTGCATTCTGTTTTATTTGCATTTTACGCAGCATCCCTACTTTTTTGGAAACGGGATTGTAAACAGCAGAACAGAAATTATAGACAGATTGACAGTTGTTTACAAAGTCTCTAGGCTCGGCATTTACACAGGCAGCTCCACTTCAATGTTATCCAGTTAACCATATTGCTAATATGGTTGTCAAAAGACCAATTAGTGGAATATCCATATTTTGCTGCCTGTGTAAACACAGTCCATGGGTCGCCTGTAAGGTTTGGACACCAGCAATTAGGCCTACCTTTGTTTTACACACAACTACTCGAGACGTTTGTTCCAATGCATTAGATATGCAGTAGCACTTGCCGGAGATGCTAACTGAATGAAACTAGCCTATAGTGATATAGAATTGTGGTTATTCTTACCTCCACCCATCTCTGTGCCTCCAAGAACGCAGCGTCGCAAGTGACATAAGACTGTTCTCGCCACTCCATCTGGAAAAATCCGCTTGCGAATCTATTTGTTTTTTGATACATAATCAATCAATGTCATAAAAATCAATAATAAAAATTGGGAAAATACATTCAATATAAAAGACCGAATGTCTCCCGATCATACAATCATAAGCATAGGTTACTGTTACGCACGATATCAGTCAGAAAACAATTTAAGTCGTTCCACATGTAAAACGGATTCATGATTGGTTTAAATTATGCTTAGCTATACAGTAACCTATGTTGCCAATAAGTACACCATTTACCCTTGGTATTTTTACTGTGTCCCTTCAATAGCATACACAGGTTAACGTCTTTAACGGTCTCCACCACAAATTTACCGTACTGTAGGCTACATATGCAAAACTGAACTTGGTCAAGCTGAAACAAGAACTTAACGTTGTTTGTTGCTACAGTACTCCCCCGGGAGAATTCAACAAATAATCTTGATTTTGTCGTTTTGTGTTGGTATACCTGTTCTCTCTTCACTACAGCCGCAGTGTTGCCCCAGATAGATTGTTCTACCCTAGCATAAGTAACTGGAATATTTCACCAAATGCTGAGAATGTGGACTATCCACAAGTAGAAAAACCGTAAACATACCATCCAAACGAAACCGCAGCTTCCGAGACGGGCTCAACTTTTTCTCACTTGACTCCACCACGGAAGCACTAGCAACACCTTTGAAAGGCAAGCACTATATTCGTTGAATAACTATCACGCCATCTAGCGGAGCAGATTTCTTCAGCCTCAGTAACGAACCGAGGTAAAGTTGTTTTTATATTCAGAGGTTCAACAGACATTCGAAATAAACATTTAAACATTAAAAACTACTTGCATTCTTCACTGATAACTATGACTGAGCTTTCAAAATATTCTATATTAGGTTGGACAACTTTTACAAGGCTTGATTTGATCAAACAATTAAACCTAGATTTTATACACATTCTCTAACATTGAAAAACGCGGATATATTACAATAACCTTTCCAGAAAGTATCGTAGAAGCTTGATTCCAAGTTCAAAATATTCTACATTTGGCTGGACAACTTATAAAACTATAGATTTTTTGAAAAAACACACCTAGATTTTATACATATTTTCAAACATTGAAAAATGCTATTATATCACTAACTTTTTCAAAAATGTACATAAAAACTTCAGTCCAAGGTCAAAATATTCTATAAAATGCTAGACAACCATAATCACACCTAGAGACTTCAAAATTCCGCAAACATTGAAAAATGAATTTTTTTCACAATAACTTTTTCAGAAAGTACACTCCAAGTTCAGAATATTGTATATTAGGCTGAACAACTTTAACAACCTTTCATTTGATCAAAGAATCACAACTAGAGTCTTCAAAATTCCATAAACTTTGAAATAGCAATGAAAGAACTGCAGGCTGCCATTAGCAAAAAGCAGACAGAACACACAGGTGGTGTTTTGGTGATTGCAGGGGATATCAACCATTCAAAGGAAAACTGTTTTTCCTCAATTTTACCAAAATATCTCCTGCCTCACCAGAGGAGACAATACACTAGACCATGTGGACATAAACATCCTGGAGGCTTACAAAGCCATTCCCCTCCCCCACCTGGGGCAATCTGACCATCTTTCACTATTTCTACTCCCCAAGTATTTACCCCTCATCAAATGTGTGAAACCGTCAGTGAGGACAGTCAAAGTGTGGCCAGAAGAGTCAGACTCACTTCTACAGCACCAGTTTCAACAAATAGACTGGAGTTTGTTTGCCACTCAAGCCACCCTTGATTCACATATGGACATTGAAACATATAGATGTGCTCATAAGTTTGCATACCCTGGCAGAAATTGTGAAATTTTGGCATTGATTTTGAAAATATGACTGATCATGTAAAAAACTGTCTTTTGTTTAAGGATAGTGATCATATGAAGCCATTTATTACGACACAGTTGTCTGGCTCCATTTTAAATCATAATGATAACAGAAATCACACAAATGGCCCTAATCAAAAGTTTACATACCCTTGAATGTTTGGCCTTGTTACAGACACACAAGGTGACACACACAGGTGAAAATGGCAATTAAAGGTGAATTTCCCACACATGTAGCTTTTTAAATTGCAATTAGTGTCTGTGTATAAATAGTAAGTTTGTTAGCTCTCACGTGGATGCACTTAACAGGCTAGATACTGAGCCATGGAGAGCAGAAAATAACTGTCGAACGACCTGCGCAAGAAGGTAATGGAACTTTATAAAGATGGAAAAGATTATAAAAAGATATCCAAAGTTTTGCATTTGCCAGGCAGTACTGTTCAATCACTTATTAAGAAGTGGAAAATTCCGGGACTTCTTGATACCAAGCCAAGGTCAGGTAGACCAAGAAAGATTTCAGCCAAAACTGCCAGAAGAATTGTTTGGGGTACAAAGAAAAACCCACAGGTAACTTCAGGAGTAATACAGGCTGCTCTGGAAAAAGACGGTGTGGTTGTTACAAGGAGCACAATACGACGCAAAAATGAGCTACATGGTCAAGTTGCCAGAAAGAAGCCTTTACTGCGCCAATGCCACAAAAAAGCCTGGTTACAATATGCCCGACAACACCTTGACACGCCTCGCAGCCTCTGACACACTGTAATTTGGAGTGACGAGACCAAAAGAGAGCTTTATGGTCACAACCATAAGCGCTATGTTTGGATAGGGGTCAACAAGGCCTATAGTGAACAGAATACCATCCCCACTGTAAAGCATGGTGGTGGCTCACTGATGTTTTGAGGGTGTGTGAGCTCTAAAGACACAGGGAATCTTGTGAAAACTGTTGGCATGATGAATGCAGCATGTTATCAGAAAAAACTGGCAAACAATTTGCATTCTTCTGCACGAAAGCTGTGCATGGGATGCTCTTGGACTTTCCAGCATGACAATGACCCTAAGCACAAGGCCAAGTTGACCCTCCAGTGGTTACAACAGAAAAAGGTAAAGGTTCTGGAGTGGCCATCACAGTCTCCTGACCTTAATATCATTGAGCCACTCTGGGGAGATCTCAAACATGCGGTTCTTGCAAGACGACCAAAGACTTTGCATGACCTGGAGGCATTTTGCCAAGCTGAATGGGTAGCTATACCACCTGCAAGAATTCGGGGCCTCATAGACAACTATTAGAAAAGACTACACGCTGTCATTGATGCTAAAGGGGGCAATACACTGTATTAAGAACTAAGGGTATGCAGACTTTTGAACAGGGGTCAGTTCATTTTTTTCTTTGTCGTCATGTTTTGTTTTATGATTGTGCCATTCTGTTATGACCTACAGTTGAATGTGAATCCCATAAGATATAAAAGACGTGTTTCGCCTGCTCACTCATGTTTTTTTTGTACAAATGGTACATATATTACCAATTCTCTGATGGTATGCAAACTTTTGAGCGCAACTGTATGCTTCCTCCATTCTGGATCTCCATGGCTCTACACTCTGCCCTGACCCACCTGGACAAAACCAACACCAATGTGAGAATGCTATTCATAGACTTCAGCTCAGCATTCAACACGGTCATTCACTCTAGGCTGGTCAACAAACACCATGACCTGTGGATCCACCCCCCTCTCTGCAACTGGACTTTGGACTTCCTAACCAACAGACCCCAGTCTGTCAGGTTAGACAACCTCACCTCCTCCACCCTGATCCTGAACACTGGTGTTCCACACGGCTGTGCTGAGCCCTCTCCTGTACTCCCTCTTCACCCACGACTGCGTTCCTGTGCACAGTTCCATCACCATCGTCAAATTCGCAGACGATACCACGGTGGTAGGCCTGATTAGTGACAATGACGAGTCACTAATCATGGTATGCTGCATGGTGCACTGACAACAACCTTGCCCTTAACGCAAAGAAAACCAAGGTGTGGATTACAGGAAGTCTAAAGGCTGCAGCCTTGCCCCAGTCCTCATCGATGGTACTGAGGTGGAGCGTGTGCCTAGTTTCAAATTCCTGGGTGTCCACATCTCTCCTGGACCATCAACACCTCAGCCCTGGTCAAAAAGGTGCAGCAGTGCCTGTACTTTTTGAGGAGGCTGAAGAAAGCAGTCTGTCCACCAAGATCCTTGTGAACTTCTACCGCTGCACAATCGAGAGCATTCTGACAAACTGCACCATAGTGTGGTTTAGCAGCTGCTCCATAGCCGACCGGAAGGCCCTGCAATGGGTGGTGAAAACCGCCCAGCACATCACTGGTGCCCAGCTTCCTGCCATTGCAGACCTCAAACGGAAGCGGTGTTTGCCCAGGGCACGCGGGATCATCAGGGACCCTTCACACCCATGCCACCAACTGTTTGCCCTCTTTCCATCAGGCAGGCGGTACAGGTCTCTTCGGTCCCGCACCAGTAGGCTCAGGAACAGTTTCTTCCCATCTACTGTAACCCTGCTGAACTTTGTGACCCAGAGAACTCTATGAACTCTGTGACCCATCACTTACCATATCCCCCCCGCCTCTCTGGGACCTTGTTGCTCTACTCCCTTGTACTACTCTGAATCTGCCCTGCTATGCCTGAAAATGGAAGTTTTCAGTTGTTAAAGGTACGTGCCTACCTCAGGAACCTCACCCCTGCTATCCTTGCATTTCAGTTGCACATACACCTTAATAGATCACTCCTTCATTTGCCTCGTTTGCACATCTTGAATGCCATTTTGAAATTGCCATTTGTCCCCGAACAACTATTATCCCAGTTACATACACTATACCTAATACATGTAAATTTTCTGCCCTCCTCTATTTGCCTTATTGCACATTTAGTAATGCCATTTGTACAGCATTTGCCTTCATTGCACATCTACAAGTAGTTAATAAAGGACATATTGTGTCACTTTTAGATGATTGATTGACAGTAGAGGGGACTTCCGGTTTATGGGAGGGACTTCCGGTTTGGTAGGTGGGACTCCCTGTGTGACGTATGCAGGGGTGGGACTTCCGGTGCGACGTATGTTCCGGGGTGGTACTTCCGGTATGACGTATGTTCCGGGGTGGTACTTCCGGTGTGACGTATATTCCGGGGTGGGACTTCCGGTGTGACGTATGTTCCGGGGTGGGACTTCTGGCATGACGTGTGTTCTGGGGTGGTACTTCCTGTGTGACGTTTGTTAGGGGTTGTAACTTCCTGCAAGACGTATGCATGTCCGGGAGATGAAATATGGTATGCGGGAGTGCAATATGTAATTTATGGTGGCTTTGATGTTTAACCCTCTGAGCGCTATTGACGTGGGGAGGAAAAACATTTTTATTCACTGCTCCGTAACTGTAGAAGTTAGATGCTTCATTCTTCTTCCACGTGAATAGGGATATTCTGCTGCAAATAACAACGTCTCGTTTATGAACCAGAAGTCCCACAAATCGCGATCACAAAACCTCTAGTTGACGCGCCGGCGCGTCCAGGTCACGCATTTTTATTCATTGCTTCGGAACCGTAAAAGTTAGAGGCTTCATTTCTTTTCCACGAGAACAACGACATTCCGCTGCAAATAACAAAAAACGAGAAGCCCAGCAATCGTGATCACAAATTGTGATCACCTATAGTCCTTCAGGATTTCAGCAGCAGCCCTAACTAATTATACTTGATCTTATTCTGTTGTTTAGAAGTCTAAAATAATAAACCAATCACAGACTGCGGTAAAACAACCAACGTGAAGTCTATCCATGTCACCCCCCTCCCCAAAAGAGAGAGAAAGAGCGAGCGAGCGCGCCAGGGGGAGAGGCGCGTGTCGCATTTACCATGCTCCCAATAAAGTCATTATGCACTTGGATTGCATTGAAGACGCATTCAGTTGCTACAAGCAATTGTTTTGAGAAAAAAGAAATGGCCAAACAGATATTTACGGCGAAAGAACTGGAATAAATGATTATGGAGAGCGAGGATAGTGAAAATGGGTCTGAACATTCAGACGATGAAAAGTATCAGGACGGAATCGACCTATTTGTAAAATAGGGTAAGTGTAGCCTAAATGCTATTCTATGATCATGTTTATTATTATTTTGCATTGTTTTAGTGGATTTACTAGGCCTATATGATAACTTGATATAATGATACGGTAGCCAATGGTCAAATGCGCACCTATGCTGTGTTGTGTAGAGTGTCACCTGTGGATATAACCATCCAAAGGAAGACTGGACACATCCCTGTTCTAATCTCCACCTCTTCCAGATATGGCACATGTAGGGAATTCCAAAGGAAATAAAGGCACCCCCTATTCAAGACACCCCATAAAAAAAAAATACTGAGATCAAAAAAGAAGGGACTGCCATCTAGTGGTTCCTTTTGGAAGTACAATAGGACAGAATAAGTTCAGTGACCCCATACGGGCATTTTCAATGATTTTCAGAATTTTTGAGAAAACAACGGATGTGGACGAGAGTAAAAAAAAATGCCATGTTCATTTTATTATTTTATAAATTCAAAACCTTTCAACTTGTAGTTATTCTGAACCCCTGTGGGTATCCAAATGTAATGTAAAACAGGCTACCTATTATATTTTACTTATCCGTTTCAATATAAAACCAAAATATGTGCACTTGCGTTTTTACATTTTTCTGACTATTTCACATTATTACTCATGTAAGTGTCTCTAAAAATGTGTTTTCAATACATCCTTCCTTTATATTCTGGGGGTCTGCAGAATCCCAGAATATAAAGCACTTCCTTCTACTATAAAGGATGACAATTTTAGAAGCCAAAATGTCAAGATAGTAACAGGCGGATTTGAAAACACTAGCTGTCAGAGGGTCAACAATAGGGCTCCAGGGTTCTGGAGATGTTAAATTCACCAGACATTCGATGTTACGATAAGTCCGATGTTTAACAATAGGGCGCCAGCACTCCGGAATGTTAAATTCCCAAGGCATAAGATGTTACGATATGTAGTGTGATGTTTGCTGTTCAACAAAAGGGCACCATTGTTCTGGAATGTTTAATACCACAGGCAATCGTTGTTAACATAAATGTGTATGTAAAGATAGTTTTAACCATCAGGTGTTGACCTTCCATGTTTTACAATGCTTGTGTAACATGGGTTTGTTCCATTTTAACCAGTAGAGAAATTCTTGCGTAAGATATAAAGAGGGATTCAAACTTACAGTTTTGGAGAGTTTCTGCCCATTTATTATTTTAACATTAAATGGTTGTTAAGATCAGATCCGCCCATTGTAATGGTCCACAAAAATAGGAAATAATCCTTAGCGCAAAACGTAATACATTCAGGTTGACAAACATCCCTCAATTTACACAAGATTTGTAGTCCACCACAATACTACTTAATACATACATTGTGTGGGTGAGATTTGTTTCCTAAGGGAAAATTAAACCTGGGTTGAGCAGACATTATGGCTTGGGTGATTGTGTTGTGGGTGGGTTAAAAATAGTGTTAAAAATAAAACTGACGACTTTGGTACATGTGTATGTATGATCAATGATTATTCGTGAAATCAGAATAATGCGTATTTTAGGTCAGCATTAACCTCTGAGTTGCATTATATGGCAAAAAGTTACAAATGCACCCAGAAGGTGGAGTTTAAATTTGCATGAACAATGCTGATTCGTTGACAGCATAAGATATGTTATTTCCGGTAAACAAAACATTTCTAAATACGTATTATCAAATTGTACTACGGGGATTAACGTGAGAATGTTGTCTATGAATTGGTTGAATTGTTTGACAGACAACGATGCATACGAACTGTAGTGTTTGTGAGTTAGCAAATAACTGTCTGTGTGTGTGTGTGTGTGTGCATGTGCGTGTGGGAATGCGAGACTTCCGGGTATTGAAGGCGTTGTGATGTCATTATTAAATCCGCGGCTGACACAGAAGACATCTGCCATTTCGAGTGCTTTGTAGACCGTTTGCATAGTAATTACAAGTTATTTTATTTGAAAGAATTGTTTTGAATTGTGTTGCAATTATAAAAGCTAACAAATGACACATTTGAACTTCTTAAGAATGTATAAAACAATTACATGATGGTGCAATCCAAGCACATTTATCTGTCTTTCATATTGTCTGTTTTATATCTGTGGTTTAGGTGTGTGTGGAATTCAACACAGCTATGTTGGGAAAACACCATTTTGGACCTTCAAACCTTGGTAAGTAGTCTTTTAACATTTAGTAATCATCAGCTTTAAATACCTGTATACACTAGGTCTTTTGTTAACCCACTTTGTTTTTATTTCAGACCAAGTAACCAGCATCAGTGTCAGTTGGACTGCGCGGTTGTGATTTTACGCAACATCCTGAACAGATAGTTTTTGTGTAGATGTAAATATTCACAGACATTTTCAGTGGTGTTCTAAAATGTTATTAAGATTATGACAATATGCATATAGCTGAATATATGCCATATAGCTGAATATATATGTATATCAACCAACAGTGTGGAGCTGGGTGATGTTGGAGACTACTACAACACCGTAATGGCTTCAGTTACGGAACCCCGTAGCTTGAGAAATGGCAAAAGATAGTGCTAACAACAGAAAAGACACTGATCAACCATCAACCTCAACACATATCCAACAGACCGCACCTAAAACAAGTGCACACAGCGATACCCCCATAGATAATACTCGAAAAGACCCCGCATTTCGGCACCAGGGTCACCCCATCAAGAGGTACAAATGATTACACATGAGCAAGTTAATACATTGTTGCACAGCGATACAGACATTAATCCACAGATGCGAGGCTTCTTAACTGAGATTAGTAGCCCAGATTTTTTGGATGATTTAGTTGACTCTCCTCTGAGCACTCTGAAGCATACTCATTACAACAACCCGGTTGATTTTGAAAGGTTCAGATCTTTAACACAGAGGGGTCATGGTGATGTTAGAGTGACACAGTGTAACCAATTTGACAATTTTGAATTACGACAGTCTGTAAATTTCCAAAATATGGGGGAAGTTGATGATTTTGGTGCGTTTTATGCACGCATTATGGAAGGTTTGGATACTTTTGTAAGCGCTTCAGATTCAGATTGTAAGAGCTTCAGACTGTGTACAAGGTCCAGCTGACCGCCTACAGATAGAACTGTTTGGTGAATCTCTGATCTCCTCGGTACATGTGACCATGAGAGCTGATGAATATAATGAACACACGTTTGGTGGGTTACTCGAAAGTGTTATGCCAAGTAAGGCAGAGCTTTTGGTTGATGAATCACTAGAGCTAGTTGTGCAAATTGTCAACAACCGTGAGGGTGGAAAGGCGCGACGTAAGGCTCAAACGCTATTGCTAGGTCAGATTATCGCAAAAAAAAGAAGGCATTTAAATGTGGTGTTGAATAATTGATTCTACATGCTTTTCAATTTGTTTGATGGGTATGTTGAACCCACGGTACACGTATGATGAGGCCGTGGCTAATACAAATGCTGGTTTAGCCTTAGATGATTGTGTGGCATTCACGGATATCGTCCGGTTTGAACAAATGACAGGGTGTAAAATTATTGTCTTGCTCCGAGCCCGCGATGGGGGTTTTACTAAGTTTCAAAACAGCGTGGACCAGCATCCTAGAACTGTCTTCATGTACTTACACGACAAACATTTCTATGGTATCACGAATCTGAATGGTTTTCTGGGGGTGCCATATGTCTGTGAGTGGTGTTATACAGGTTTAAACAGCCGCGGTGATCACGATTGTAAACACAGCTGTAGTGTATGTCTTCATACCGATTGTCATAACCAGCCTCGGAACACAAAGCAATGCCCGGATTGTAAGCAGGTATGTTATTCAGACTTTTGTTACTGCCAGCATAAAGGCTTGAAGTTCCAGAAAGGTGCATGTCGTTGGGTTAGCAGGTGTGACCAGCAGAAATACTGTGTCGATTGTGGTTATCAATATACCGTTAGTATTACCAACTATAAAGCGCACAAGTGCATGGTTAACATGTGTCCCAACGTGGTTAACATGTGTTCCAACGTGGATCTGACTGCTGAAATGAATCATCAATGTTTCATTAAACCCTCTAAACCCGAGGACCCCAGGTTTTGATGGTTACATCTTGATGGGACAATGGTATTGGCGCGACACTTATTGCTAATGGTAGCAAGCTCATGATTTTTACAGACAGCACATTCAATCAGAGATACATTGATAGTCATTGTTTCCTACCGATGAAGTTGGCAGCTTTGCCACGTGCTATGGGTTTTAAGGATTCGAAAAAAGGCTACTTTCCTTACAAGTTTAACAACAAGGAGAATGAGAACTATTTTGGCCCCCATCCAGAACCACATTACTAAGGTGTATATATATATATATATATAAGGTGAATAACATGATGGCTAAAGAAAAATATGAGTTTTTGTAATGGTATGAAACGGTTTCTACAGACATCTTTGTCATGAAGCATGAAATAAAGGCTTACTGCGTGGATGATGTGGTCATCTTGAGAGGGGGTTGTTAGCGTTACAGACTCGAGTTTCTAGAATGTGGTGGTGTTGACCCCTTCCGATCAATTATGATTGTTTCGGCTTGCATGAAGGTCTTTTGCAACAGGTTCCACACCAAGGACACAATTGTATTGGTCCTCTCAGACAACTACAATCGTTGTCAGAAGACATTCTCAAACAGCTCAATCCAGTGGCTTGAATATCTGGCCTCTGATGAGAATGCAGCTCTGGAAAAAATTAATAGACCACTCCTAATTATTCTTAAATCAGCATCTCTACATGTATGGCAGCCATTCCATTCCAGTGTCTGTTAAACAATGCATCTTTTTTTGGTTATTTTGACCAGTTGTTATTTTCTACAAATAAATACTCTAAATGACAACACTTTTATTTGGAATTTGGGAGTAATGTTGTCAGTAGTTTTAGAATAAAACAAACTGTTCATTTTACTTAAACACATACCTATGAATAGTAAAACCAGAGAAACTGATAACTTTACAGTGGTCTTTTAATTTTTTCCAGAGCTGTTTATCGATACAGCATGCCCTGAACCGGGGTGAAATGAAAATCGGGGCATACTATGTTGATGGTTATGCTGAACGCGATGGTGTGTGCACAGCCTATGAATTTTTCGGTTGTTTCTGGCACGGACACCCAAAGTGTCATTGTTCAACAAGCACCAACCCGGTGACAAAGATTCAGTACGGGTTGATGCTGGCAAAGCTTGAAGCTTTAAAAGAACAACATAACGTGCATGTTCAGTACATATGGGAGTGTGAGTGGAATCAATTTAAAAACACATCCGCAGATGTCCAAGCTTTCTTGAAGACCTTTGACGCTCCAGAGCGCCTTGATCCACGGGATGCTCTTTTCGGTGGTTGTGCCAACGCAACTGATTTGAAGTTTACGGCTCAAGAAGGGGAGACTATTCAGTATGACGATGTCTGTAGTCTTTACCCATTCTGCAACAAGACAAACCTATCCGATTGGGCATCCAAACATAATCTTTCGAGATTTTAAACCAATAGATACATTGGTATTGTTAGGGCTACCGTGTGTTCGCCGAAAGGCCTTTATCACCCCATTTTACCACACAGGGTCGGTGGTAAGCTGTTCTTTCCCTTGTGTAGATTATGTGCAGAGTCTGAAAACCAGGTGACTGTTCACATACTGATTCAGAAAGAGTATTGAGTTGGTTAATGCTGTTGAGAAAGGTTATCACATTGTGAAAATATTAGAAGTCTGGGATTTCACCAGGACATCAGATAATCTTTTTGCAGATTACATGAGAACATTCATGCAGCACAAGCAGGAAGCTAGCGGCTTCCCGCCATCAGTGGTTGACGATGATGCTAAAGAACAGTATATTCGTGAATATCATGAAAAGGAGGGTGTGCAGCTTGACAAGGAGAACATTGTTGTAAACAGTGCTAGGCAATCTTTGGCTAAATTGGCAATGAATAGTCTTTGGAGGAAGATGGGTGAACAGTATGAACACAATGTTAATTACAGATACGGAGGAGTTTAGCCACTATCTTTTCTCCAGTGAAATAGAAGTTAGTCATTTCTCTTTCATCTCAGACACAGTTTCGATGGTACAGTGGCGTTGCACAAAACAGACACCAATCAAACCAAGTAACGGAATTTTTTTTATTGCTGCTTTCACAATAGCTTATGCTAGACTTGAGTTGTATTCACTCTTGGAGAAGTTGGATAGATGTGTGCTCTACACAGACACTGATACAGTGATCTTTGTCACACGACACGGGGATTGGGTAACCCCCTAGGCCCGTTCTTGGGTGACTTGACCGATGAGTTACCAGATGGTGACAGCATCGCACAATTTGTTAGTGGTGGCCCAAAGACATACGGGTTTTAAACTGTTAAAGGTCTGACCTGTCTCAAAGCAAAAGGCATTACACTCAACAGCTACAACTTGGGTATTGTAAAACGCTAACAAGACTGGTTGATAACTATGTACAAGGCAAAGGTGTTGCTGATGATCATGTCCTTGCTAATGCAGACACAATTGCCAGAGATAAAAGAGCATTCACATTGAAAAACAGAGTAGTATCCAAGCGTTTCAGAATTGTGTACAACAAGCATGTTCTGCTCCCCGATTACAGCACAAGGCCTTACAGGTACTAAATCACATTTTACGATGGATAGTGACCGTAGCAGGTTTGACCCACGACTACAACACCCATTCAGCTGTTTCATTAGCGGACCCAGTAACTCAGGTAAAACTTATTTTGTGATGTTGCTGGATAATGCTGATGTTGTTTTCTCCAAAGAAATTCAGAATATAGTCTGGGTTTATTCGTGTTGGCAACCGTTGTGTGATGAATTGTTGAAGTTGAGAGAAATTACTTTTATAGAGGGTTTACCAACATCGTTGTGTGATGACAATCTGTTACCAATTCTGAAAAACAACCTTTTAATTAGTGATTTGGAGATGAAGAGAGTTTTCACATGATATTCACCACCTAAGTGCCATTTACCTTGTCCAAAACATGTTTGTTAAAGGCAAAACTAGTAGAACTATTAACTTGAACACAAATGATCTCATCTTGTGTAAAAACCCACGCGACAGTCAGCAGATTAGTATTTTAGGAAAACAAATATACCCCGGCCTTTCTCGGTTCTTCAAGGAGAGTTTTAAAGATGCAACACACCCACCCTTTGGTTATTTACTTATAGACTTTGAGGCTACAACACCAGAAGACTACCGTACACAACAGGGATTGGCCTGTTGTGTACATTCCTAAGAAAGTCTAACCATGTCTAAACGTATTCATAGAAATCTACCACGTTTGAAGATGCTGTTTAAGGCACTGCTGAGTCAAAGAAAAGTTATTTTAGAAACCGCTTCCACACTCCTCATTCTATCACATTGTGAAATTGCTCTTTATCTAAGGCACAGTAATATACTCTTGACAGAATCGCAGCTGCTTAAAGTGAAGAGAGAAAAATCCAACATTATATACAAGTTTAGAAAGATAACTTCAGTCGCAAAGAAAAGAAAAACCATCAACCAATCTCGAGGTTTTCTACTACCGTTACAAAGCGTAGCAGTTCCATTTCTAACCAGTCTAATTGCATCGAGACACGGTTAAACAACATGGATCATGCTCAGAAAATGTTTCTGGTGCCGCAACATCAGTTAGAAAAACTGAGAGAATCCAAAACAAGTAGCACCGATGTAAAACAATCTGTTGAAAATGATTTGGACTCATTGATACGCAATATACTGATGAAGACTGAAATGGATTTACATGAAAAAGCTAAAAGATACTCTGCCATTATGAGATCTGTATTGAAGTAAAATCTGATCAGAATCAGTTGGTTTCATTTGTAGTGGGGAAGGTGATTGCAAAATTACACTTGAGACCCGTCAAACAATCTTTTAGACTATAAGATGCAGCCTCAGAAACTCTACGATGATCCTAAAAGGTATGTTGAATACTATACAGCGCAGGCTGGTAACAGTTTACTGGGTTATCTTTGTAGTACTGCAATGTATGGGGCGGGTCTAGGAGGCCTTTTCCGTGGGCTTTTCCGGATGGCTATACCCAAGTTGAAGCACTTCTCAATCGCAAAACCACATTTGAAAAATGCAGCGAGGAATATAATAGGCGAGGTCATCAGCAATGTCATGGCTCGCCAAACAAAACAGCAGGATGGATCAGGATTGATGGTTATGACCCGAGGTGTTAGAAAGAGTTCACCTGGTAGGAGGAGCCTACCAAGGAGTAAAAAAGGCAAGATTGTGACAAAAACATGAGTTCACTGTTCCGTTCACACTGACATCTATTGAGAAGAATATATACGTTGAAATGCCTACCCTTTTGGCAAAATCAGACTCAGCCCCCCTGGAGTTCTTTATTGCTGGAAATGGTGAAGATTACATTGATCTGAACAATACTTTGCTGGACCTAGTATTGATGCTGGAGCCAGTGTTGGGGTTATTGTCAGGGTTGTGTAGTGGTGGAGAGGAGGAACCAGGCGCAGGCAGAGTGGCAGTCGATGTGATATTTTAATGTAAATAAACACCGAGCACATAAAGCAAACTAAATGAAAAGCAAAGGTTCTAACAAACCGAAAACACTCACCACTGTCTTGTACATACGGAGACAGGGAACAACGTCCGACAAGTGAGGGGAGCAGAGGAGAAACATTTAAACACATACTGATGACTTAATTGGGACCTGGTGTGAGTGACGATTGGAGACAAGACAATGAAGGAGTCCGGGGTGAGTTCGTGAACAATGGGAAACCAGGAAAAGTGGGAGATGACGGAGCTGTCCGTCACCTCACCGTCACAGTTATCAACTACCCGATAGCCATCCTATTTTCACATGCGGACGTCTCCTTGGGTGATCGTTTAATTAGTCAGAGTAGCAACACATACCCCTATAGAGCTGTTATAGAGAGCATTCTGAATTATGGATGTGATACTTTAAAGACACAATTTTCAGCCAGTTTATTTTTCAAGGACACCGCAGGCCACATGGATGTTACGGACACTGCAGGAGATACCAAAGGACTTATGAAAAGGGCTGCCTATTCAGCGACTTGTACAACATTCGAAATGATCGGCCCTGCTCATAGTGATATCTTCTTTCAAGAGAAACTCATATTAAACGGCATGGACATTAAAGTTAGGATGGTATGCTGTAAAGACGAGTTCTGCCATATGGGGGCAGTGGATGTGCGTTATCGTCTGCACATAGTATCAGCATCGCTCTTTGTCAAGAAAGTGACTGTATCACCAGCCGTGAAACTTAGACACGCTCAAGCGCTCCTCTCAACCAATGCAAAGTACCTAACTGAAAGGGTGTGTATGAAGACTTGTAGTTTACCTGCGGGGAGTTGTGTTTGTAACCAGGAAAACCTATTTTTGGGTCCCCTGCCAAAATCCATTGTTGTTGGACTGGTGGGCCAATGATAGTTTTACAGGAAGTTATACAAAAACTCCATTTAATTTCAAACATTATATTTTGGAGTTTATGGCTATGTATGTGGACGGTTTCCTAGCAAACCATTCCAACCAGATTACACATCGGGATCAGCAGTGCGTGAATTTGAATACTGCAGAGTCGACCGACATGGTGAACACATTTTCATCTAGGACTTATTTCTACGGTGTGCTGGCATGTGACCATCTACCCAGTGGACCAGTCCGAGATGTTGCATCAATGATGATTGTTAATACGCACCCAAGTAACCATCCCACAGAACATTGGCTAGCTATTTACATCACAGACGACGGCATCGGAAGGTTTTATGACAGTTTTGGAAACTCCCCAGATTTTCTTTATTTTCCCAAAGTCAATCAAGGCATTTCTGCAAACCTGTGAGAGTGGGGAATACAGCTCAAAGTCCAGGATGTGATTTTGACCACTAGTGGACAACATTCTGTGTTCTTTCTCTGTCAGGACTGTTTAAAGGAAAGCAAGGAGCAGGAGACGAGGAGCTAGTGAAAAGAGTTTCGTTTAATATGAGCAACACAGTACCGACGTATGCTCGGAAAGTGAGACAATAACACACAAAGACTAGGGAAGCAGAGGGAACATATATACTGGCGGGAATGACTGTAAATGAGGACCAGGTGCGCTAAACAAGTCAACAGGTGAGATGAATGATGAGATGGGCGATGGTGTCAGGAGGCCGGTGACGTTGACCGCTGGAGCCTGTCTGCTGCAGGGGGAGGAGAGGCAGCAGAGGGCGCAGTCGTCACAGTAACCCCCCCCCCCCCGACGGCCCCAGGGCCGACCCGGGGGGCGCGGAGCAGGGCGATCCGGACGACGGCGATGGAAGTCACGCAGGAGGGCGGGAGCCAGGACGTCCTTCACCGGGACCCAGCTCCGCTCCTCCGGGGCTTACCCCTCCCACTCCACGAGGTACTGGAGGCCCCCTGTCCGGCGTCTCGAGTCAATGATGGAGTGGACGGAGTACGCCGGGGGCCCCTTGATGTCCAGAGGGGGAGGAGGAACCTCCCGCACCTCACAACCCTGAAGGGGACCAGCCACCACCGGCCTGAGGAGAGACATTAAACGAGGGGTTAATACGGTAGTCAGGGGGAAGGCGTAACCGATATGTTACCTCGTTGACTCTCCTCAGGACTTTAAAGGGCCCCACAAACCGCCGGCTCAGCTTCCGGCAGGGCAGGCGAAGGGGCAGGTCCCTGGTCGAGAGCCAGACCCGGTCGCCCGGATGATACACCGGGGCCTCCCTGCGGTGGCGGTCCGCAAAGGTCTTCTGGCGGCGGACAGCGAGCCGGAGGCGGGTCTGCACAGCCTCCCATGTGCCCTCCGCCCGCCGGAACCAGTCGTCCACCGCAGGGGTACCGGTCTGGCCCGGGGTCCAAGGTGCCAAGACCGGCTGGTAACCCAGAACACACTGGAATGGCGACATCCCCGTGGAGGAGTGGTGAAGGGAGTTCAGGGCGTATTCCGCCCATGACAGGAACTCCGCCCACTCCCCCAGCCGGTCCTGGCAGTACGACCGAAGGAACCTGCCCACTTCCTGGTTGACACGTTCCACCTGCCCTTTGGACTGGGGATGGTAGCCCGAGGTCAGGCTGACCGAGACCCCCAGGTGCTGCATAAATGCCAACCAAACCCTGGACGTGAACTGGGGACCCCGGTCAGACACAATGCCCTCGGGCACCCCATAGTGCCGTAAGACGTGTGAGACGAGAGCCTCCGCGATCTGTAGGGCAGTGGGAAGGCCGGGCAGAGGCAAGAGGCGGCAGGACTTCGAAAACCGATCCACAACGACCAGGATGGTGGTATGGCCCTGTGAGGGGGGAAGATCGGTCAGGAAATCGATAGAAAGGTGGGACCATGGTCATTGTGGAATGGGTTAAGGGGTGCAACTTACCCATTGGCAGGTGTCGGGGTGCCTTACTTTGGGCGCACACCGAGCAGGAAGAGACGTACACCCTCACGTCCTTAGCTAAGTCGGGCCACCAGTACTTACCGGCCAGGGCACGCACCGTCGACCCAATACCAGGATGACTGGAGGAGGGAGATGTATGGGCCCAGTAGATGAGCCGGTCACGGACAGACGCCGGCACATACGTGCGACCCTCAGGGCAGCGGAAAGGGCTCATCACGCTGCACTCGAGTGATGTCCGTGTCCAATTCCCACACCACCGGCGCCACGATGCACGACGTTGGCAGCACGGGAGTCTCATCCACCGGCCTCTCCTCTGTGTCATGCTGACGGGACAGCGCGTCGGCCCTGACGTTCTTGCTCCCCGGCCTGTATGTAAGAGTGAAAACAAACCGGGTGAAGAACATAGCCCACCTAGCCTGGCGAGGGGTCAGCCTCCTCGTTGCCCGCATGTACTCCAGGTTGCGGTGGTCCGTCCAGACGAGGAAAGGGTGTTTGGCCCCCTCTAATCAGTACCGCCGCACCGACAGGTCTCTAACCACGGCCAACAGCTCGCGATCACCCACATCGTAATTCCGCTCCGCCGCACTGAGCTTCTGCCAGAAGAAGGCACAGGGACGGAGCGTGTTACGACTCCCCGTCCGTTGGGAGAGGACGGCACCGAGACCACAGTCGGACGCGTCCACCTCCACGATGAACTGGAGCGACGGGTCGGGATGGGCCAGGATCGGAGCGGTGGTGAAACGATGTTTCAGTTCCACAAACGCCCGCTCCGCCTCCGCGGTCCATCGCAACCGAGTCGCCCCCCCCTTCAGAAGGGAGGTGATCGGAGCCGCGACCTGGGTAAAGCCCCGGATAAACCTCCGGTAGTAATTCAAGAAGCCTAAGAATCGTTGCACTCCCTTAACCGTGGTCGGGGTCGGCCAATTACGCACGGCATCAATGTGATGCTCCTCCATAGCCACACCTGTGCGGGAAAAGCGATACCCCAGGAAAGACACAGACGACTGGAAGAACAGACATTTCTCGGCCTTCACGTATAGGTCATGCTCCAGCAGTCTTACCAGTACCCTGCACACCAACGAGACATGCTCAGCGCGGGTAGCTGTGTATATCAAGATGTCATCGATATACACCTCCACGCCTTCACATAACATGTCCCTGAACACATCGTTGATGAAGGATTGAAAGACTGATGGGGCATTCATCAAACCGTACGGCATCACTAAATACTCATAGTGGCCGGAGGTGGTGCTGAAAGCTGTCTTCCACTCGTCCCCCTCCCGGATACGCACCAGGTTATAGGCACTCCTGAGGTCCAATTTCGTGAAAAAGCTGGCCCCGTCCATCTTCTCGGTGATCTTGTTCAGCGCCCTGTAATCAATGCACGGGCACAAACCACCGTCCTTCTTTTTCACAAAAAAGAAACTCGAGGAAACCTGTGACTTGGAGGGCCTAATGTATCCCTGTCCCAGAGCCTCCTCAACATACGCGGCCATCGCCGCCATCTCGGTGCGGGACAGTGGATACACGCGACCCTTAGGGAGTTCGGCTCCGTCAGTGAGGTTTATCGCGCAATCCCCCAGTCTGTGAGGTGGCAATACAGTGGCCTTAGGCTTGGAAAAAACCGCGGCCAAGTCCCGGTATTTGGGGGGAATTGGTACGGTGGGAGCACTGTCTGGACTTTCCACCGTGGTCGAGCCCACGGAAACACCCAAACACCTACCTTGACACTTCCGCAACCACCCCGAAAAACCCTGACTAGACCAGGAAATGACGGGGTCATGGAGAGACAACCAGGGGAAACCCAACACGACAGGAAACGTGGGAGAGTCGATGACGTGGAAGGAGAGGGTTTCACTGTGCCGACCGCTGGTGACCATGAGTAGGGGGACAGTACACTCTGTGACCAACCTCGACCCTAGCGGTCGGTTGTCTAACGCTCTCACGGGTAGGGGAGTGGCAAGGACCTGAAGGGGAATGTGTGAGCGTAAAGCGAAGGAACTATCAATGAAATTCCCAGCCGCGCCCAAGTCTACCAGTGCCTTACACTGGGAAAGCAACGGAAAACCAGGGAACTCGACAGGAACGGTGCATAGGGAGAGAGGGGAGGCAAGGGGTGAATTGGCATGAGCTACCTGGGGTGACGTGGAAGTGCCGTGCCTGTCGCCTCTCGACTTGGGGAAGGAGGTGTAGTGTGGTGCAGCGGAACGGCCCCGTTTCTTTTTCGAGGCACCCTACACCTGTCCTCCCCGACCTCTGCCCGGGAGCGCAGCCGCCCCCAGGTCCATGGGGACGGCGATGTCCAGGTGTTGGGGTGGAACGGACGGGCCTCTTCTGGGACGTCCTCGGGCAGCCAGCAGGTTGTCGAGACGGATCGACAGGTCCACCAGCTGGTCGAAGGAGAGGGCCGCGTCTCGACATGCCAACTCCCTCCGGACGTCCTCGCGAAGGCTGCACCGGTAGTGGTCGATGAGAGCCCGCTCGTTCTACCCAGACCCCGCTGCCAGGGTCCGGAACTCCAGTGCGAACTCCTGCGCCGACCTCATCCCCTGCCGTAGATGAAAAAGCCGTTCACCCGCCTCTCTCCCCTCGTGTGGATGGTCGAACACGGCTCGGAAGCGGCGGGTGAACTTGGCGTAGCTGCCCTGGGTGGCCCACTCGGTGTTCCATACAGCGGTGGCCCACTCCAGGGCTTTCCCAGACAGGCAGGAGAAGAGTGAGGAGATCTTCTGGGTGTTGGTCGGCGCAGGATGAATTGCCTGGAGCGCGATGTCGACTTGCAATAAGAAACCCTGGCAGCGGTCCGCCGTCCCGTCATAATCCCGGGGGAGCGGGATGTGCATCGGCCCCACGCCGGGAGGCGCAGCCTGGGGTGGCAGCGGCACGGCCGGTGTTGCAGGGTTCTGCTGGCTCAGCTCTAGGCACTGCACTGCCTTAAGGACGCTGTCCATCACCGCGCCTAGGCTGGCCAGCATCGACGAATGTTCCTTTACTAGGTCCGCAACACCGGCCTCGCTTTCGGCTCCTCTGTGCTCCATCTAAAATGTTGTGTTATTCTGTCAGGACTGTTTAAAGGAAAGCGAGGAGCAGGAGACAAAAAGCTAGTGAAAAGTATTTCCTTTAATATGAGCAACACAGTACCAACGTATGCTCGGAAAGTGAGACAATAACACACAAAGACTAGGGAAGCAGAGAGAACATGTATTCTGGGGGGAATGACTGTAAATGAGGACCAGGTGCGCTAAACAAGACAACAGGTGAGATGAATGATGAGATGGGCGGTGGTGTCAGAAGGCCGGTGACGTCGACCGCTGGAGCCTGTCTGCTGCAGGGGGAGGAGGGGGAGGAGAGGCAGCAGAGGGCGCAGTCGTCACATTCTCTATCAAATGACAAGAGGTCTGAGTTACAAAGATGTTATGTCTTTATATACTGATGATTTACAAAAAAAATATATGTTAGTCTCCAAGTTTGTATTTAAGATATATTGGAGTAAGCGTGACAAACAAATGTTTAATTGTATACAGCATGCTAAATCTTGTGAATCATTTAATTTGTGTCAAGGATGTTGAAGTAATAGACAGTGAAAAATATATATTTTATTATTAAAAAATAAAGGCAATTGTAAAACGACATTGATGTTCAAGGTTAAACATATACATAGACAGTGAATCAGTCAGACGCTCCGCAGCTCTGGACTGCAGTTTATGCAATTATTCTAAAAAACTATAATACATCCCACATGCACTGTTATGGACCTACATTTGTGCACATGGCCATAAAACGGATGTGCTTAAAGCAGCTTATTGTATTTAACAAATAAATTAGCCAAAAGCGCACAATTTAGCAGAAGACAAGATAGCGCATTTTGGAGAAACACGTAGTGCGTCCTTACAACAGACCACTTGTCTACGTTTTAAATTAGGCCTATTAATAACCTTCTAAAAAATGCAACATAGCCTAAACCATGTATTTAACCGGACGAAATATAACAAAAGCATGTGAAAAGTAAACTTTCAATACCGGATTTCGTGGGTCATAGGAAGTTCAGGGATACAATTCGGCTCGGATAGTCCTATAGGGTACATTTCAGATCCGATAAAGACCTATAAGATGAGGCTAACATATTGGCTTTCACGTTTATTTTTGAAATTACAGTTATTCAGTGGATTGTGACATCTGACAAATATTAAGCATTGGTTATGAAAATTTCCATTCCGACTTCACAGCAGCCTAAAGCTCTGTAATTATCTTACGCAAAAGTGATTCACTGATTGAAAAAATCTTCTAGAGCAGTGATTCAGTTCACCCAGTTCACTGGAAAGATTTGTTCAAAATATAATTAATCGTTCATGATTCGCACATCACTGGTCAGCGCCAATTAAAGCCATTCAAGTCAGCACCTCCAAACTACTAGCTAGCACCCCCTCAGCACCTCCCATGAAAAATTAAGCCTATAGCCCCAGATCTTTTTTGAATAGCCCCGGATCTCAAATGGACCAAAAAAAAATAGCCTCTGATCTATTCATCTATAATTCCGATCCCGCATTATTACAATGTATAAGTGTAAGCCGCTAGCATGTACATAGAAATTTAACTCCAGCATGTACATTCAAAACCCTGTACTTTCTGTCCGGGGGATTTAAGTAACCCTACTTTCCACTTGTTGATTTTTATTAAAGAAAAGGACTGTCATGTTTGCTTAATAAGATTGATCAAAACATTTTGATAGTAGGCTATCATATTACTAGCCTAAAAAGTTCTAAAATAAGGAAATGATCCAAAACCAGATAACAGTTTTATTGGATACATTTATTTCAATTACGCTGATGATGATCTTTCTGAATGTAGCCTAATAAAATACCGATATATGTACAAAGTTCAGCTTGTCAGACTATAAAGTCTTTTTTGTCATTTCTGAGATGATTTAAGAAACGATTTTGAACCATCTTCATCTGTGAAAGCGCTTCCATTCGTTGCCTTTGGTTTGCTATTCAAAAATACACATCCTAAATTTACAGTACGCCTATCTGAATTGCTCATGGTGTTGAGATTCTATAATTTCCTGCCTTTCATAATACAATAACTAACGCAGACATTATACTACTGCTCTTAGTCTGTTATACTCATCGTCATTCTTCATCATTGCACTTCAATTGCGTTGTGTTAAAGCCCTTTTATCATTTAACGTCTGGAATTCCTTCCTGAGCACCGGCGCCAACGGCTCTGTGAGTCTGGCAGAAGAAGGAAGTAAGAGTGTAACAAACAAAAATGAATAGCCTCTGCATACTTTTCCATTTCGCATTTTAGATTTCTGAAAACGGAACAATGTGAAATACACATACAGCTCCGGAAAAAATTAAGAGACCACTGCACCTTTTTCTTTCCTTTCCCATAAAGTTGAAAAGGAAAGTTTTGAGTGAGGAACAGAAGCGTTCAATTTCCAGTGGTCTCTTAATTTTAACCCTTCTGTTCCTCACTCAAAACCTTCCTTTTCGACTTTTTAGAAAGGAAAGAAAAAGGTGCAGTGGTCTCTTAAATTTTTCCAGAGCTGTATTTGGAAAACAAAATGGGAGGAGGAGGATGCTCCTAAGTTTCTAAATTACAGATTTCTTTCTATTGCAAACTCAAATGCTATTTGGAATCACCTTTAGCGGTTCCACTGTTAGCCAACTGACTAAACAATGACAAAGCCAGGGACTGGGCGTATGTAGAATATGAACACACTAAAAAGATTAATTTTGACGCACTCCCAGTACTTTGGCATTATATTGTTCCACTGAGAAATTAAATATTTTGTATTTTGTCATTATTCCAATGGAAGATGTATACAGGCCTAGGACAAAAATACCAGTGAAAACATTTTGACTAGGCTATATTGACTTATGACATGTTCAGTTTAGGTTCTGTTTCAGTTATTTTGCTTTTCATTGGCCTACTAGACAAACATATCATTTAGTTTCATTTGGTAACATCGTAGATCATATCATCCCCGCCTATACTTCGGTCATTTGGGAAGCCCCAACTGACATAACATACTGTACATATCAAACAGGTCATTGCTCTTCCATCTTTCAATATGCTTGTCCATGAACAGCAGACTGGCTTCTCTCGTGATTTTAAAATTCAAAATAACAGATTTCTTTCCAATACAAACTCAAACACAAATTGTGGTCAACTTTCGCAATTCTACTGTTCACCTAGATGATTTTGAAGCATTCCCAGTACATTGAATGGTAAGTTTTCATTACAAACTTACCATTCAGAAATTACATATTTTGTATGCCTATTTTGTCACAGTTCAAATGGTAGATGAATATAAGCCAACAATACCAGCATCGATATTTTTACTATGTTCACATAATATTTCTTTCTATTGCAAACGAATGCAAATATTTACAATTTAGGTTCCATTTCAGTTATTCTGCCAAATCAGACTGCATTTAATCGCAAAGACCCTGCGCTACACTTAGCAAAGACCACAGACTGTGGTCTTGCCACTGCGCCATGACTGGTGCAAATATTTGAATTACTCCACCTTGGTTAAACCATAGAAAAAATGCCAGAAATGTTCAAACACACATCAGTGATCGCCAGTCTGACACAATCACTAAAGACACACAGAGGCACCTATTTAAATGGCGTCTGATTTCAGAACAATCGTCAATGACTCAGTCTAGACTTCTGAGCCATTGAGTGAATTCACTCCTCTTTGAAGGTAAATATTCCCATGGCGTCTGAATTAAATTAAGCAAGCAAGCAAGTTTATTTATATAGCACAATTCATACATCGAAGCAATTTAATGTGCTTTACAAAGAAAAATAAAAAATATATAAAAATACAATAACATAAAAACAAATACTCAAATTAAAACATCAAAACAAATAAAAACATCATAATAATAAAAATACAATAAGAAAACATATAAAGATTAAAAAAAGATTAAAAATGGGATAAAAACATAGGAAGCTATAAAGAATAATATCAGAAATGTATTCGGGTCCTAAACCATTCAGAGATTTATAAACTAAAAGCACCACTTTGAAATATATTCTGTAACTGACTGGAAGCCAATGTAAAGTTATATGTCGTGGAGCTCCGCCCCCTAGAGGGGCTTTAGCTCCTAGTGGTTTACCAAGGGCCGCGTCCGCGGCCGTACTGAAAACTCCTTATGCAAGATGCGTCAGCCAATCAGGGCACGCCTGCCCCTATATATGACCCGTGAGCCCAGAGAACGTCCTCCCTTTTTATTCAGCAAACGCTTGCTGAGTGCTATACTGATTACTCTACTTCAGCCTGAGAATTTTTGCCGTCGACGTTCTTTAGCTCGACGTCTCAACATGAAAAAGTTTTTCGCCGCCGCTTGCC
>JACXGI010002999.1:37122-67091 GCA_016801175.1 Esox masquinongy | reverse complement strand
GACAGAGAGGTATTAGTCACACCATCCTAGTTTTTTTTTTTTTTACGTGGCAAATCAGTCATCCCGGTCGCTCCCTGTAAGGCTTGTCAGATTCCTCCACTATAACGCCATGGCTACAACCACACCTCATAATCCAAAGAATAACCATAGAACATCGGCACACACGCGATGGGTGAAGGGGGAGGGGGGGTTGGGAGACCGGTTTGGAAAGGTTGGAAGGGTTGGGATCGGAAGGAGCATCTGGGCGGGGGGGGTAAGGGGGTGTCAGAGGGAGGGGTGCGGATGGGGGCTTGTTTTGATCCAGCTGACAGGCTCGTCCCTTTTGGATTTTATTTAGGGATTTCACTACACCTTTGAGTGTTGTTTTTGCTCATTTTCTTTGTTGTCCAATGTTTGTTTGTTTTTACTGTTGAAATGATAGCCTGCATCACAACATACTATCCTTACATCAATGCTTCAAATTCGATTAGATATTTGAAACAAGGAATAACATGATATATCCACTAATAGGGCCAAAGCACCTTTTTGATGTCCCTTTCAGAATAGTGTCACAGTAATAATGTTTAAACCCACTTGACACTCCATGTTTTTGATGGAACCAGTCATTGTTGAGTAACGTAAGAAAGGCACACTGCACAGCTGGTTCCGTTAGTTCTCTATGGAACTTGTTTGGACATGATTCATAAAACCAGGTGTTGGCAAGGCAAAGACGTCACGTTAAAGGCTCTGTCCTGATTGAATATTGTTGTGTAAGGCTTATGGATAAAGTTGATGAGCTCCTCTAACATTCCACACTGTCATGTGGGTACTGTGTGTGTTCAGGTACTCGTGTGTGTGTGTGTGTGTGTGCGTGTGTGCGTGCGTGTGTGCATCAGCGTGCGTGTGTGTGTTCACTTCTTAAAGGAGAATTTTACTTTTTTTAAACTTGGTAAATAGTTCCTCAACATGAAAGTAGTGTATTGGCCTAGAGAAATTGTAATCCATGGTTCAGTTTTCTTTAAAAAGCCATGACAAATTTCAGCTAACTTTAGGAAGTGCTAGCATAATCAATGAAATTAGTCTAAATGTGTGAGCATGTTTAGTTGTTACGCCTAAATGACCTATAATTAACATCATACCATTATACTGAGTTTATTTCAAGTTTTTAAATTTTTAAAATAACATTCTCACACCCTGGTAACTTCCAGCTGTGGCTAAAGTTGTAGTGGCTATTTAAGACAGCTGAATAATGGATAAAAGTTTTTCTTAGCCAATAGTCTTTTTTTTTTTTAAGTTGAGAAACCTTCATATTGAACATCAATACCATCAACATCATGTTGAAAAAAGTGTAATTGTCCTTTACATAAGGGTTGCGAACATAAATGAAGTTGAGTTTGGCATGTAACACGTGGCTAAGTCAGTTCCCCAATCAGCCCTGTCAAGGCATGTGTTGCTTTGTGTGTGTGAGGTGTGAGCAAGAGAGTAGTAAGAATGTGATTCATTCAGTACCGTTTTTTTGTTCTCTATCTAAACTGGTTTTAATGCCCTAAGGGTCTCCGTCTGCACTACGTGTTTTGAGTTATAATCTCAGAATGACATTCTTCTTACACGTTTTCCAAGGATGTTAGCTGAACAAGGATACTATGTTATTAGAGCTCTGCAAATGAGGTGGTTGACTCACAATCTTGTTTGATATCGTGACTAAGACCTTTAAGCGTGTACACCCTCCCAGCCAAGACATTATCATTGAGCAATATAATCACATTCCTTCTTCGAGATGTCCCCTATTATTCCAGAACTCAAATATGCCTAGCTGACCAAGTTAAATGACTACTGCCAAGTACAACTCATATTTGGTCATCATGAAGTGCTTGGCGAGTCAATCTCCACATCACCTCCATATTGCAGCCACCCTGGACATGTCGCAGTTTACATCCAGAGCCACTTCTCCATATCTCCCTTAATGATAAAAGAAATTATGGAGCTGATCGTGGAACTCAGAAGACTTAAGATAGATCACAATCTTCTACACTTTGGTGAGGTTTCTGTTTTGGAATTCCGAGTGCTTCGGGTTCTTTAGCAAGCACTTATCTGAGAGTCTGAAAGGGTCCCACCAAAAGGTGCAACTCAGGTGGTCTGTGAGGACCTTCAAACTTTGATAGCCTACTATCAGGATGTATTAACACAGGTTTGTCTGAAACTCATATCAAGCCGAAGTTTATTGGTCGCATTCAAATTGTAGTAGGTGTTGTCATGGTTGTAACAAATGTTGTGTTCAGACTCCTTGACAACCCAGGTGATTAAACAATAATATTGATAGTAACATAAAAGAAGAAAATGTACGAATTCCAGTCAAATGCTATGGAGCGGTTAGTGTCATTGGGAACTTATGTGTGTATACCCCGCTAGGCAGCATTGTCCAAAAACCTATTCATGGGTAACCGATTCCCAGGAAATCAGGGAGTGCAGGACAGGCAGTTAGTTTACCAGACTGATGGCCTGGTGGTTGAAGCTTTTTTCAGGCTCTTGGCTCTGGTTATCTGTCTGCTGGTTCAGAGTATCTTCCTTCTAGATCCGGGTGTCTGCCTTCTAGATCCGGGTCTCTCCCTTCTAGATCCAGGTCTCTGCCTTCTTGATCTGGGTCTCTGCCTTCTAGATCCAGGTCTCTGCCTTATTAATCCAGGTCTCTGCCAGCTCAATCCAGTTCTCTGTCTTCTAGATCCTCTGTCTTATAGATCATGTTGTCCATTTGAAGAACAAGGTCTCCGTCTTCTAGATCATGGTCTGTATATTGGGCTGACCTTATCACCCTCTGAAGAGTTTAGGGATCTGAGGAGAAGTCTGTGCATTGGGCTGACCTTACCACCCTCTGAAGAGTTTAGGGTTCTGAGGAGAAGTCTGTGCATTGGGCTGACCTTACCACCATCTGAAGAGTTTAGGGATCTGAGGAGAAGTCTGTGCATTGGGCTGACCTTACCACCCTCTGAAGAGTTTAGGGTTCTGAGGAGAAGTCTGTGCATTGGGCTGACCTTATCACCCTCTGAAGAGTTTAGGGTTCTGAGGAGAAGTCTGTGCATTGGGCTGACCTTACCACCCTCTGAAGAGTTTAGGGTTCTGAGGAGAAGTCTGTGCATTGGGCTGACCTTACCACCCTCTGAAGAGCCATGCAATCGATGTGACTGCCTACAAGGTGTGGTCATGGTTGCTGACAGCACAATGTCACCTAAGACTTTATGCTTGCTGACACTTTCTTTTATTAACACCGGAGTAAAAGGAAGTCTTAAGGCAAATAATTGTACTGTGATCTGTTGTAGCTGTAATGGAGTGGTTGTTTTTTCCTGTCTTTTAGGCTGGAGGCTGTACCACCTTATTGTCTGAGCCAAGTGCACATCTGTTTGTTAAATGATAGTTAACATTTTCTCAGACTGACTCCTGTTGATTAAGGTAGTGACTAAAGCATAAGTATCTGTCTGTCTCTGCTCTGACAACAACATATAGGCTACATGAGCAGTATTTAGGATTAGCAATACAGTACAAATATACAGACAATACCGGAATCTTCTGAATTGTAGAAAACATACAGTTGATGGTCCACAGAGACACAGCTGGCATATATCTTTCTCCTTATATTATCAGATACTGTCTGAAATATTCAACTCAGTAATATGATTTAGTCAAACACACACATTACACAGTACGGAATTCCCACTGACTGAATGGTTTTATGTTAATCTCTGATTAAGTATACAGTCTCCCTCTGTAGGATTTTCCTCTTAAGTTCCCGCCAGCTGAACATTTGATTTGTTTTTGTTTTGGAGCAAGAGGTCAAAGGTTTTCACTCTGTCCCCCAGCCCTATATAGTTCCACTTCCCCTTTCCCACTCGTTCTGAGGGAATAGGGACTTTGGGGGAAAAAGACTGGTCCAGATTGGCCACTGTTTGTTTGAGAAGACAGGTGACCATTTTACATTGCTGCCATGAGTAGAGCAATCCCTCCATGATGTCGAATTTTTTGTCCTTGTACGGTATCTATGCAAATAGTTGAGAACAGACAAAGAATGTTCTGTATTTAAGTCCTAGTTTTTATATTAAGAAAACTATGTGAGAGTGAAAAGAATGAAGCTTTTGAAGTGGAATGCTTGAAGGCACTATTGAAAGAGAAATCAATCTCGTTGTAGAGGTAGCCACTGATTCTAGTTTCATTTTAAAGTGGATAATCTGGGAGCTCTGATGTGTAGTCAGAGCTACTTAGTTGGCCTGGGTGAAACACAATTTGAGGTAGCTTTGGTAGGTAACAGGGAGAGGATGTGGGAATCTTGTCAAGGCAGAGACTTGGGACTTCTAACGTCCCTGGACATGTCAGACTGAATGCCAGGGGCCATCTGGGATAATACAGCCGCCAAAGTCTTTTAATTCAGCCCTCAGCCAAGTCCAGTCACCAGGGTGGAACTAATTCTTAATGTGAGTAAGGTTTAATAGCCTCTGTATATAGAGCAGTTCCTCTCTCCTGCTGTGTCCAATAGCAAGCCTCACATCTCACAGCACAGCCTGCCAAAGACCAGCCATGACTCGTGGGTTCACTGCTTGATACAATGCACACGTCCGTGCTGTCTCAGTCAGGACTGAGTAAAATAATTTTAGGTTTTTGTTTTGCAATAATCTTATGGTAATCTTATCACACTTATTAACTTACTTCACACCTTCTACTGATATTTCATCCAGAAACTGCAGTCATCTAGAGATATAGGCCCTTGTCAACTTAGTGCCACTCTTCCTCAGAGAAGAGCCAAGTCACTGGAATGCAGGACCTCAGAGTCTGTCATGACTGTGAGTGGTTTTTACTTTTGAAATTCTTCTGCACTAAAAACACGTCAAGTTGGAAAAAATTTGACAGCTGTGGCATAATCTGTAAATAACCACAGAAACAATATACGATTATTACCACCTGACTTACAGCTTATCTTACCTTTCTTTCAGCCGGATTTACTGAACTTTAAAAAAGGGTGGATGATGAAACTGGATAAAGAAGATAAGGTAAATAAATGGATACATCAATTACAATGTATAATATATTATTTAACACTCCTAGTAATGTTTTTCCGGTTCTTTCCAGTGGATGAAATATTGGTTTGTGCTGTCAGCGGACAGCTTGAGGTACTACAAGGACTCACTCGCAGAAGAGGCAAGTTCATCTATTGTTATACAATCATTATAGAAAGAAGGCAACCTGGATCTGTGTGTTAGAAAGTTATAGATGTACTGAAGGTCACATGCAGGGAATATGGAATAATCAGTTGCTGCGAACATGTGTTCTTTTGTAAGGACAGTAAGATTTATATGTTATCAATATTTCACTTTGTAAGTGATGTTTGTCCTCTGCTTTTGCAAGAATTCAGATGTGGATGGAGAAATTGACCTGACCAAGTGTCATGATGTGTCTGAGTACCAGGTCCAGAGGAACTATGGCTTTCAAATTCATGTAAGACCACAGATATCCTCATATATGCAAAGTTAATTGCACTTTGTTTTCTGGACAGTCTACTATAATATGCAAATATCTTTCCTTAGACACAGAAGTGTGTCTATACTCTATCAGCACTGACTGCAGGGATACGGAGAAACTGGATCCAGGCCCTAATGAAGAATGTCCCACCATTTAATGCTCCTGATGTAGCCAGGTAAAGACTCTAAGTAATCCCTCCATCAATCCTACATAGCAATGCATACTATAGTCTCTCAAGCCTGACAGCTACTTCTGCAGTCTTTGAATGGCTACAGTTAAGACATGCAAATTCGCATTTTCACATGGGGGAGTTACCGGAAATTAAACTCTGAAAGGAAAGTGACGTTGCTGCCTTTCCACTAGCACTTGAGAAAACAATGGAAATCCTGCCCAACATTTCCAACTCCACTTACCCAAACTCGTCATTTCTTGTGAGAGTTTTTCATCTGAATAGAACACTGGAGGAAGTTCTTTATTCATTTACTTATGCAAGAAAATCTAGCAATGTTACCAGACCTTGTGTTGTTACCAAAGGTCAGGCTACAAGAGACTATGCGTACCACCATTCTAAAATGGTGTTCTTTTGATGGTTTAGGCTGAGTTCTTCCTTTCCGATCAGTGTGCCTAAGTATTGGTGTCTTCTTAATGTGTTATATAGCAGCCTACCAGTCCATCACATTCTCTGCAGCCCTCCCGATGACTTGCCCCTCCCTAAGCCAGATGTGACCCAGGATTCCTCCCTCACTTCTGAGGTCCCTACAGAGAATGTCCAGTGGCCCAAAAATCTCATCTGTGAAAAGAGACATGTGGGGCGCTCCAAGACCTTTGACTGGACTGAGTTCAAACCTATGCTAGCTACCGAGCAGGCAGTGAAGCAACACAAAGTTCTGACTCCTGAGATGGAGTTTGTTGGCTTGGAGAAGAAAAGGAGGCGAGAAGAGAGGAGAAGGAGGTATGAGAGCATGCTAGGTTTTCCTCTGGGCTGGGAGATGGACTGTGTTGGAGGAGACACCAGTCTTTGGTCGCCCAGGACTCAGCAGAGGGAGATAGAACAATGCTGGCAGCTGGTGGAGAAATCTGCCCTTAGACCAGAGAGGTCCGTACCATTGTACATGGACTGCAAGGACAAAGGGGATATAGAGCTTCTACTGGAGACACTGAACAGGAGGGTGCGTCTATACATATATATCTATATATCACATTTAAGTATTTATTTTTGAAATACTTATGTCTCTTTGTGTTTGAGTATACTAGCCCATGAACTCCCGGCCATCGGTCAGCAAGTAGCACTGTAAAAGCTGACGCCTAGTTGATGGTGGACAGCTTGGCAGAACAAATGAGCACCTTGGAACAATAAATATTATTTTGACAAGTCTGTTTGTGATTAAAGGTGGAAGAGTTGAAAGACCAGTTGGCAGAGTCAGAACATCGCAGGATTGAGCTGGAAGCTCAGTTATGTACTGCATTTGGACAACAACATCACATCTACCATCTGGTAAGGCAAAAGACAGATTTATTTTTTGTTTCTAATATAACAACCATTGTCAGTTGTGTGTTTTATATGAGTAATTGTTAACCTCCCCATCATTGCAGTGCATAAAAATGTAATGAAAAATGTCATCGCTTAAAAGTGGACATGGCATCCCGTATCATCTTAGTGACTTTTAATGTGTAATTTCCTGTAATTAATAATATTGATGGAATGTATCATTTAACTGTATTCCTTAGCATGAGGCTCCACCAAGTCTGGAAACTGGTCTTCATTCTCTAAAAAGCCTGACTGACACAAATGTGGATACCAGAGATCACATCCAGCAACAGAAGCTGAAGAGACAAAGCATTCAGGAAGAGCTACAACAGGAGCTTGGCCTGTCCCTGTCCTCAGACTCCCTGGAGACACAGTGCTCCTCTGGGACTCACCCATCACCACCACCCAGCATCTGGCTGCATGATACCGAGGGCAAGCTCCAGAAGCTGGATGACCTGTTCCATGACTCCCCTATGTCAGGAAACGCACCAGCTTCAGACACAGACCTGTCATATGACTCTGAGCTTCAGAATGGACGTGAGAACAAAGGGCCTAACTTGGGCAGTGAAACCAGCTCTCAAACACAGTTTAAAAATGGAAGCCATCAGCAGACGTCGCCCACGCAGAGTGTTGCTTTTAGCCCCAATTCACTGAGCATGGAGGAAACACAGGAAAAAGCTAACAGCATTGGAATAGACAACCTGACTCGCTGTGAAACACCCAGGGCAACAGATGAGTATGCAGACCCAGACCAGGCCATTGCGCTGAGGAGGCTATCCCAGGAGGTAGAGCTGCTCATCATCCAGAACAAGGCCCTCAACCAGCGCAGCCAGGAGATGCTCAATCAGCTGACAGAGGCGGACAGAGAGATAGAGCGACTGAGAACAGAGCTTATCAGTCAGTACAGTGGCCCCGAGTTCCTCTCTAAGGTGGAGCAGCACAGCCAGGCTGAAGTGGAGGGTCTGAAAAGTGAGCTGTTCAGAAGAGATCAGCAGCTCAGAGAGGCCCAGTCGCTGGTCGATTCACTGGACCAGCGTCTTAGGGACACGGAGGTACAGCTGCAGCTCAGGGAGGCCGCTCTTAAAGGCCTGGGCTCCCCAGCAGCAGAGGAGGCGGAAGAGGAGGATGACAGTGATCATGATGATGGAGAAGAGGCAAGGGAGAAGATTATCAACACACACCACCTTGGAGTGAAAGAGCGAGAATCTTTTCAACTGTGTCTGCAGGCCATGCAGTTTAAACAGTCAGAGCTAGAGAGACAGCTCCTCCACAGAGAACAGACCTGCCGGGAGCTGCAGGTCAACAACACAGAACTCAGAGAGACAGACAGGTTGTACAGCCAACGAGTTAACATCATAAGGCTTAGTGAAGATGTAGAGAAGGATAGGATGTGGGCGAAAGAAAGTGGATTGAGGTGTTGCAGTGAGGGAAAATGGCAGGATGAGATAGTACTGGTTTCAGGTGAACAAAAGATTCAGCAAGTAGTGGAAGGGATAATGTCGATGTCCAGAACTCTAGGGAGAGTATTGCAGGTGATTGACAGGTCAGATACAAATGTGGTAAAGGCATTATTCGATAAAGAGCATGTGGAGATCAATGAGACAGGAATAAGGCAGGTGAAGTTGGAGGAGCAGTTCTGGGGAGGGCTGTTGAAAGGTTTGAAGGCCAACCCATCCCAATCGTCTGAGGATAAACTCACAGATATCCTTTTATGTCAGAGTTTAGAACACATGGTTTTGCAAAACCAAATGCTCCACCTAGCCCATAGTCTTTTCTCCCATAAAAATATAGAGGAATGGAGTGGAAGCAAGGACATGATGAATGGATGTATGTCTTTGGGAGACTTGGACTTTATTGGAAACATTACTGATGAAACCGGCTCAGAAATAGCAGAGATAGACTATGACGATGACGAGGGAATATTGAATGTGTACAACCAGCAGAACGACACTGATGATGTCTTTAGACGAAATTTCACCAAGATAACCGAGGAAAGAATGTTAATGCTCAACCAGATCGCATCCTCGGTCAAAGCCTCTGCCAATAACGACCTCCAGTCCATGGCACAAAGGCTTTATCATTACCACAGAGTGAGTGATCCCTGGCTGTCTTCGATACACTGCACAGTCATGGAAGCATTCTTATCGTACCGCATAAGCAGGCTCAATGCCCTGCACAAGAAGACACTCCAAGAGTCTCAACAGGGATTGCTCACTGCTCCTTCTCCATTAGTGTGTAGCAGCTGTACTGGGCGCCTGAACGCCAAAGTGGGATTACAAGTGGAACACAATGACTCACGAACGACAGCAACACTGCTACAGGACGACAACGGACATCAAGATACATGGAGCCCAAACCAGGCAGGGACCGCAGGAGAGGAAGTATGTAGAGTTAGAACATACGCAGAAGTGACCAACAGCACGGAGAGTCCCATAATCAATGTGAATGGCTGGATAGGCGGGCTAGTGGAAGGAATCCAGGAATGTGAAATTGATGTCGAGGATGGGACCACTCCTGAACCCGATGAGGGAAAGGTCAGCCTGGGTGAGGATGATCTTGAGGTTGTGTTGTCATCGCTGCGAGGTCGCGTGAAAGATCTGGAAGAGCAGCTGTCCGTCATAAACGAGGACATGAAAGCAGAGCGTGATGGGATTACAGCGTCGCTTCAGCTGAAACATGATGAGGAGGTGGAAAGGCTGAAGGTAGGAAAATGCCAAACGCATGATGTAAACAATCATCAGTGGGCTTCTTTTTTTTTAGTTAATAAAGCCCAGCCCCAGTGAGTGAAGTGATTGTTATTACAATGGATCACCTAACAGTCCCCTGTGTCTTTCTCTCCAGGCCATTTATGAGCATGGCTTTGTCACCATAGAGGGCTCCCACCAGAAGGTCCTGGGTGAGCTGCAGTATAGACACCAGCAAGAGCTGCAGCGCCTGCAGAGAGACACCGACAGACTTCTGGAGGAGGAGACGGGTGCCACCATAACAGGTGTGGGTGTGTCATGGCTATCTACCGTGGGTGTGGGTGTTTTTAAGGCTGAGGTGAGGAAAGCTCACCGTGTTGGAATTAACATATCCTCTTTCACTGTGGTTTTAGCGATTGAAGCAATAAAGAACGCTCACCGTGCCGAACTCGAGAGAGAGATACAGCGGGCGTGCCATGCAAACAGTGATTTAGGAGACATACGTCTTGGAAGAATAGGCAGGCAACACAGGTAAATGTACCTGCACGCCAATATGTGTGTTAATCATTAAGGAAAGCACATGACCAGGAGTACTTGATAGACTGGAAAACACTTCATTTTTGACTTGTGATCTTATAGCTGCTTACGTATTCGGCAGGGTGGTTCAAGGAGCATGTACCCTCCCTGTCCTTGGCTCTGTGTTTGTCTGGATCTGAACGCACCATCCCTGGCTTTCTGTGTGGGTGTATGTGTTTTTAGTGAGGAGCTGGCCTCCTGTCACAGGGAGCTGGAGGTATTGTGTCAGCAGTACTGTCTGAAGTGTCTGGAGTGCTCCCACCTTGCCCAAGCCCTGGAGGCAGAGAGACTGGCCCTGGGTCAGTGTCAGCTGGAGAACTCAGACCTCAGGACTTGCAACCAGGTCAGTGATATTGTGAAGATGTGTCTGTCTCAACTGCTGTTTCAACTGCTGAACTTACAAGGCCTCCATCATAACAAATACTGTAAGAAACGTAATATCAGACTGTTAAATGCACGTTCAGGAACAAAAGCCTTGAATGTTCATTATTCTCAATTGTCAAAATCCCACAAAATTTAAATTCGTCATTACGATGTCCCCGGAACGTTAGGAGGTCATAATGATGTCCGCATGTTCCCCATAACGGCCCATGTTTGTGTTCCCCAAAACGGCCCCTATTTATGTGCCCCATAACGGCCCCTGTTTGTGTTCCCCATAACGGCCTATATTGGTGTTCCCCATAACGGCCCCTGTTTGTGTTCCCCATAACGGCCCTTGTTTGTGTTCCTCATAACGCCCCCTGTTTGTGTTCCCCATAACGGCCCCTGTTTGTGTTCCCCATAACGGCCCCTGTTTGTGTTCCCCATAGCAGCCCATGTTTGCTAGAAACTAACATTGTTCATCATGCTGAATGTTGTTGCCATTCCAGGAGCTGAGTGGCCATTTAACATCTGAGATCACCAGACTCTGCTCTCTGGCCAGGCAGGATGTCATCCCGTTCAGTCAGCCGAGAGATGTGTATGAGCTAGAGGTAAATCTTCCACAGTAGTGGTTGACTTCACCATAAGCATTACAGTTTAACTGGAAGCTCAATGTACAGTTTCTTTATGCATGAGAAAAATATTTATTAGCTGTGTGTAATCTATTTCATTTTAGTTTGTTTTAATGTAGAAGTGAAGTGTTTATTTGGCTTTTGATAGGTAATGCCACTAGATGTCACCCTTAGCTAAATGACAGACCTTAAACCTCCTGAGTTGTACAGTTGTTTTGGTAATCTATAGTGCATTGCTGTATCTGGTGTTGTACCTGTGTCTGAGGCAACAAGTCAAATGTTGTTGTGTCTGACAGATCGCTCTGCGTGTGAAGGAGTCAGAGGTGAAGTGTCTGGAGCAGCAGATCACCTCCCTCAAGGGTCAGCTCCAAACAGCCCACAGGGTGAGAGCACAGCAGGCATACTGACTAAAAAATGGCCTCTGTCTGAATAAATGTATGTAAAGTAGATGGATGGCATGAAAGCTATTACCATGTATTTTTGTACAGTTATTATCATGTGTTATTATCTATTTATTTCCTGGGTTTTACCTTATCCCATTCCCCCCCAGGATAGTAAGTACATGTCAGAGAAGTTCAAGGACATCTCGGCAGAGCTGAGCATTCTGAGGGCCAAGGCTGAGTTTGACCTGGGACAGCTCAGGGAGAACCTTAGGTTGGCCCATGAAGCACTAGGAGAGCTCTCACCTGCAGTGGACTCAGATAATGGTATATTATACTGGTTGCCTGCGTTCAAGGATTCAAGTATGAATCAGTTATTTGAAAACTATATGGTGATGAACAGCTTCACTAATCTGTTTAGATCTGATTAACATTCCCAATTTGGGATTAACCTCATTCTGTTATGTACAGTCTTGAAAAATAAGTACACCCCCTAGAAAGTTGTCCTTTAACATGTTTGGACACGTGGATATCTGAGTTAAATACATTCGTTGATAAAGGTAAACCCAATATATTTAATCAAACCACAAGAATCTGAAAGGTATGCAATTAAATTAGACAGAAATACATTTCACTTATGCGGAAAAGATTAGTACACCCCTACATTCACCTTCACATAAAATTGATAAAATTACAATCAGATTAACCTAAATAGGATATCTAGAATTTTACCACTTCTTTATTTTTTATGATATAATTATGCAAGTTCAGTGAATGGTGTCAACTATTGCACCAACTAAATACACTCTTCAAAAAAATTAAGGGAACACGTAATCATCACAGTATAACACCAAGTCAATTAAACTTCAGGTATATCAATCTGTCCAGTTAAGAAGCATAAGCGATTGTGAATCAGTGTCACCTGTTTTGATGCAAATGAAAGTGACAACAGGTGCACCGGAGAGGCAGCAGCAAGACAACCCCCAAAAAGGGAATGGTTTTGCAGGTGGTGGCCACAGACAATTGCTCTCTCCTTATCCTTCCTGACTGATTCTTCTCCAGTTTTGCGTTTTGCTTGTGTCCTTGTCACTACTGGTAGCATGAGGTGGTACCTGCAGCCATTTCAGGTTGCATAGGCAGTTTAGCTCCTCTGTGATGACACACCCATACGTGCTGTCGCAAGAATGTTTGCTGTGTCTCCCAGTACAGTCTCAAGAGCATGGAGGAGATACCAGGAGATGGGCCGTTACACGAGGAGAGCTGGACAGGGCCGTAGAAGGGCATCAACCCAGCAGCAGGACCAGTGTCTGCTCTTTTGTGCGAGGAGGAACAGACGGACCACAGCCAGAGCCCTACAAAATGACCTCCAGCGGGCTACTGGTGTGCATGTTTCTGACCAAACTGTCAGAAACAGACTCCATAAGGGTGGCATGAGGGCCTGACGTTCTCTAGTGGGACCTGTGCTCACAGCCCAGCACCATGCAGCTCGATTGGCATTCGCCAGAGAACACCAGATTTGGCAGGTCCGCCATTGGTGCCCTATTCTCTTCACAGATGAGAGCAGGTTCACACTGAGCACATGTGACAGACGTGAAAGAGTCTGGAGATGCCATAACGTGGTGAATGCTATGCTGCCTGCAACATCATCCAGCATGGGTTAGGGTTAGGTGGTGGGTCAGTGATGGTCTGGGGAGGCATATCCTTGGAGGGTCAAACAGACCTCCACGTGCTAGCCAATGGTACCCTGACTGCTGTTAGGTACCGGGATGAAATCCTCAGACCCATCGTCAGACCTTATGCTGGTACAGTGGGCCCTGGGTTCCTCCTGGTGCAGGACAATGCCCGGCCTCATGTGGCCAGAGTGTGTGGGCAGTTCCTGGATGACGAAGGCATTGATGCTATTGAATGGCCCTCACGTTCCCCAGACCTGAATTCAACTGAGAACCTCTGGGACGTTATGTATCGGTGCATCCGACACCGCCAAGGTCCAGGAGCTCACCGATGCCCTGATCCAGGTCGGGGAGGAGATCCTCCAGGACACCATCCGACGTCTCATCAGGAGCATGCCCAGACATTGTTGGGAGTGCACACAGGCACGTGGGGGCCATGCACATTAAAGAGTCACGTTATGAGTTGCCGTGATGAAATTCATGCAAGTTGGAATAGCCTGTGATTTCAATTGTTTACTTTGATTTTCAGTGTGAGTTTGAATCCAGCCCTCAATCAGTTGGTGATTTTGGTTTCTATTGACCGTTGTTGTGTCATTTTGTTCTCAACGAATTTCTCAATGTACAGTAAAGATTTTGATCTTTAATATATTTCCCTCATTAAGACCCAATGTGTGATTTAAGTGTTCCCTTAATTTTTTTGAGCAGTGGAGCTTTACAGTGCCTCTATCATAACACATCTTCTGCTAAATGTATGATTGTCAATTTACAAAATAAACAACGAAGTCCAAAGCATGAATTAATGCTTAAAGTAATGGTACTGGAACTGATTTGTAATATCTCTTTCTGTCCCTGTAGAGTGTCAAGGAAGGCAGTGCTGCTGAGCGAAGAAGAAACAACATTGATTGTTAATCTGTATTTAAAACATTTAGCAGTTCTGTCAAACATTTGATATCCTGTCTACTGTTTCCATACTACATCAATTAAAAATGTAATTATTTGAGAATTCTGTACTATTATATAATTGTATTAACATACTAATATTTTACCTTCAGTAAGTATGTAATGCTGATTAACATTTATCTCATGAAAGCCTGATGTATGTATAGCAAATAATGTAAAAGTATTATGTTTGTTTATGAGGGTTTTAGGGAGGTTTATGTTGTTTTTTTATTCCTTGTCATGTAATGTGATAAATTAAATTGTTTTTAATGTTACCTTAAACCTTTCTGTCTACTAGTCAATAATCATAAAATAATCAGAGGAAGAGGAAGTATGAAAAGTATTTATTTTATTTTATTTTTATTTTATTTATAATAAAATATAAAATTATATTCCTTGGAGGGTCATATATATTCCTTGGAGGGTTATATTTTATAATATATCACTTCATGAAAAACCACATCAGGAATACAAATATTATTTTTATTTTCTTATTAAATAAAACTGACACAACTCATCTCCCACAATGCATTGCTTTTTGACCACCAACAGCATCCTGCTGAGTTTTTTTTCACCAATGCAAGTAAACACCCCCAGATGCCCTTTTAGGAAAGGAAGCACCCCATCATCTTAATTTATTCATTTCAACAGGGTAAGTAAAATGCCAATAGTTTTTTTTACAACTATTAACTATAGACGGGGTCCTCTGCAACGTGTTTGCTATAACGCATGTTATTACGGGTAAATAGCGAGCTAACTCCAGCTAGCTAACGTTAGCTACCTAAATTCTGGTTGTCAACGCAGTTGCTGGCTAGTATATGCTATGGTTATGCTGCGTCTTTGTTTAACACACTATTTACAAAGGCCAGGATGCAAGTATCTATGGCTAGCTAGTCACTAACCAGCTGCCATCTGTGCACTTCTCTGCATCAAAGAACGTTGAAGGATAGCTAGCTAGTAGCTATCTACCGGGTGCTGGAGCAGGGCAGCTCCTATTTCTAAATTATTTTCTCGAAATGTTACCTTATCATCCAATGCGAACTTCAGTTATGTATACTGAATTAGTCGTCTCAATAAATAATCATAAGTGATTATGATTCTTGGTTTAGACATAATTGGTTTAATAGGATTTCCGTAGTAGCTAATGCAGTTTTATGCAGAAAATGTGCTTTCGTTTGTTGTTTGTCTAGTGAATAAACTCAGTAGTTTTGTTTAATCATCTTTGTGATTATATTTGTGTTATAGTTATGGAGTTATCGTCTGAAGACCCTCTTCCTATGGCTTTGGATCTCTCAAAGAGATGTGAGAAGAGTCATCGGAACCCCAGGACCACAGAGGTTCTGGAACTTGTGAATAAGCCGGGCTGGCACAGCATCAGTGACGACCATCATGTGTCCATGCCCTGCATGCAGATCCTCTCTGAGAAAACCCTAGCAGACACAGGTGTCAGACTGTCATACGGGAACAGGTCTTGTGTTCACTCCCCCCTGTTACATAATGGTTTGGACAGAAGCCTACGGGACTCAGGGTTGTATGAGTTAAACCCTACAGAGAGCCCCAATGCGGAGAGCACCATTTCTGACAGTATGGATGGAGACGATAGTCAGAGTGATTCTGATTCTGTCATTTTGCTTGTTTCCAGTTCTAAGGAAGCACCTCAGAACTATATCAACAGGGGGTCTTTTAGTCCCTTAGTGAAGCCTTTATCCCCTGGCGCTCTTTCTCTGGATGAAGCTAAAGATTGTTTTCTACTGCCGCAGACAATGAGCTCCCCCAGTCCAGACAATACATACTCGGAGGATTCTTCTGAAAGCATGGAGGAGATGTCAGTGAACACAAAACCTGTTCTTAGCCTTGCAGAATTAGCTGCTGTGTATGGGAAATCTGTCAGATCCACAGTGGATATGTCAAGTGATGATAGTGATGTAATCGAAGTTCCTATCACCAATGAAAATAAAAAGATTCCCAGTTTACGGGTTGGGCGTCAGAATGAGAAAAGGCTGCCAGGTGAACCAAGTAACACTGTAAAGAAAAGCTTTTCTCCACAGCCTGGAAGACTACGGCCTATGGTCACTGCTCAGAAATCCATCAGTAATGTAATTTGCCATAATTCAATAATCCATACCAAAAACACTAGTACAGTATTACAAAAGGATAATTCTGGTGACACAGTGGACTCAAAAGAGAAATCATCTAGTTCAGAAGACGAGTCTTGGTTACAGCCAACTGTCCATCTGTACAGATGTGTCGTAGATTCTGACGACTCTGATGTGGACCATCGGACGGTTAGACTGGACCCATCTCAGAGCTTAAGTTCCTCAAGAAGGCCACTGAGACGATCATCACTTGCAACAGAGTCAAGCCCCAAGTCTTCATACGTGAAAGACGTCCAACAGGAACCAACAACACATTCTTCAGTAAGTACCCAGCCGTCCGGAACCAAGCAGAAAACCCACCCGAGAAGTCCAGCCAAGGAGCCTGTGGCCTTTAGTAGCAAAGCGGCAGCAAGCAAAACAAGAAACGCCAAAAAACAAAGGAAGAAGAAACACAAAAAGGCCGGCACATCCTCTCTGTTCTCACCACAAGAGCCGGAAATCAAGCTGAAATATGCAAGCTACAGAAATGACAAAAGGGACAGTAAATCAGAGAACTTCAGCCCTTTTGTACACATGGAGCAGAGGGAGTACTCGGCTTGTACGGTAGTCAACTATCAACAGGAGGTGAAGGATGTGAGGCAGAACAAAGGACAGCAAAAGCAGCCAACAGGCTCTGTGTTTTTGTCTGGTGTTGTTCCTAAGACGTCCTGTTATCGTCTAGGTCGCCTTAGCTCACGGAGTAAGTGTCAGCCTCTTATGGTGTGCTGCCTGTGTGGTGGCTCCGCTAATGCCGTGGGCCTAGGGGATCTTCATGGGCCTTACTATTCTAATGGACCTGCTATGGAGGAACAGGTCCAGAAGGAAGACCAAAAGGCCAGTGAATTATCGGTAGATTCATGTGGGCAGGTAGATAAGAATGGGTTACGTGGACCGTGCAATGGGCCTAGGATTGAAGAAGTCGATGAGGACTGCTGCATCATTGTCAGTGATTGTGAAAGCTCCCCGTTGCCTTCAGCCAAAAAGCTCAGGACAAACTGCGTTGTGGACAGTCACAGTCTGCCGTTGGTGCCCCACAACATCAGTGAACGCTGGATCCACGAGGACTGTGGCATATGGTCCACGGGTGTTTTCTTAGTTAAAGGAAAGCTCTACGGCTTGGAGGAGGCTGTTAGGCTCGCTCAAGAAACAGTGAGTCAAATTCAACTCTACCTCAACCCCTGGTTGATAACGTGTATTTGTACTGGGTTTTTCAAGTGCAGCATAGATGAGGTCATAGGGTTTATGGTAACGGAGTGATACTGAGACTTAAATTGTATAGTTTTATGATAAAATACATTTTCAGTGTGCTAATGTTAATATAGCATTGTCAGCTAGTTTATTATACCAATAAGGCATCTCAGGGGTTTGTGGTATATGAACAATATACCACGGCTAAGGGTGTATTTACAAGACATTTCTTTTAATACAATTTAACCGAAAAGTCAGTAACATGTAGATACACTTTTCTATTCACATTTGCTACTGAGAACACATCAGGCCGACAGATCTTGGCAATAGGCACAATAAATGCTAAACAGATATTTGTCTCGGCATTGGAACAGATCTTTAAACTCTTGTTTGTCATGATCAAAACATTTGAAAAATCAGCAGGGGGAAACTAGCATGATTTCTCCAAACATCAGCGAGCTAGCTGACTTTGGCTAGTCAAACATCATATGAAGTGAAAGAGAATGGGGATACTGCTACCCAGTTGCCGCACACATAAAGTTTAGTATGTTCCAACAAAAACTAGCTAGTTACTGTTGCTAAGTTAGTAACTACCCAGCTAATAACAGTTTTCACAATGCAGCTGACTCCTGATGGAAAAAAAAGTTGATCTTTTTCCAGTTGTCCCCTTTAACCCTAATTTCCTGGTATCCAATTCTCTATTATTGCCTTGCCTTGTCACACTGCTCACTGAACCAGGCAGCAGGAATACATTTCCTTGAGGGTAACACATTCCCCAGCTTTACAACCTTGATTGAGATTGTAGACGGCCTTACCATGAGGAGTTGCTTGAGTCCGATGTGACAAGACAGCCCTATGTGACTTCCACTTGTCCACAGCAAGTAGCACAGAGGCGCCCTATGCTGGACCGCCGGGCATTGGCGGTATGCTGCGACCAGGATTTGAACACCTATCCTCAATGATGCAGCTGCACTACGGGGCTTAGCCCACTTATCCACGTGGGGGGCTCTTGTATCAATAGCATCTGATACAAAGGGGTTGTGGCAGATTTCTTTAACTCTACTAAAGAGTCCCCAATAACGCTCCAGTCTAAACTCAGAGTAGATTCCCCCAAAGGAACATGGCTTGGATTACGGTTAAGGGTTAAATATTTGTGTGAACTATTCAGCCGAAGGAAGTACCCCCCCCCACACACACACACACAAAACACCAGAACCAGGTAGACGAATAGTCATTATTATAACCAAGGTGACCAATAGTCAAAGTGATTTTGGAGTTCATTAGCCTAATGTTTTTTTTGTGTTACAAATTGTCAGTTGTTTGAGATGAGACAAGGCCATAATTGGGTTCGATAAATACACATGAGTATCCGCAAAGAATGTCTTCTATCACGGTGGGGAGGACACTTTTCCACCAGCCAACAAACTAATTGACACCAAAGCACTCAGATAATTTATCGGTTTACAACTGAAGGAGAAGAGGAGATTCAGGATTGATGGTTAATTAATGAGAAACTCTATTGACTTACTCCTTCCCTGTTTCCTTGGCCTCTCATTTCTTCTCCTCTCCAGGTATGTTCCACATGCCACGCTGCCGGTGCCACAATGGGATGCATCCAGAAAGGCTGCCCCAATAAGTACCACTACACCTGTGCACTTCAGTCGGGTGAGGAGGCTTCTTGCTGTATGTGGCGGAAACCGTTCTGCTCTGCCTGTGTACAATGATTTAGGTTCTATCTATTTTTGCAGGCTGTGTGCTTAATGAGGAAAACTTCTCCATGAGGTGTCCCAAGCACAAGGTAGATGTACCCATTTATCTGTCCTCTCCTTGTATTCCTGGCTCATCTTCATATCAAAAAAGCCAGGTTGTGTTTTAAGGAAGTGATCTCTGTTGTAACATCTTCAGTTTTTATTACCAAGCAGTGTGTCTGAATATGACTCCCATATGTCGTGTTAACACAGCTGCTCTTCACATCTGAAATGCCAGTTTTACTCCTTATTGTTATTGCAAAGAATCGATTAATCGGATTTTAAAAAATCACCAAGAACAGCAGTAAGGAGGAATAAATATATATATATATATATATATATATATACTTCAATATATATATTCCATGTACTTACAGCGATATATCGAAGTATACAGCGATATACTTCGATATATCGCTGTAAGTACATGGAAGTGTAGACAACATCCCTATGATTTAATAGTTTGAGGCTGACTGGGGATGCATTTTGCTCTGCGTTTCTGACACACATGGCATGATCCATCAGATCAGTGGAGAAAGCTTAGTTTCTCGACTGTAAGTCAAATCCACACGCACAAGTAGCCCCCAGTTTGGTAGTGCTACTCTGAACGATATGTAAATGCACTACTCAGCAATGCATTAGAGAAGATTTGACTTCCAACACTTAGCTAGAATGTGCTGATGGACCGTAAGCCAACGCCAAGTGCACAAGTAGCCCACTGATTTTAGTTAGTGATGGGTCGTTTGGGAACGAACTGTCTCTTTTTGGTGAACGTAGGGAACTGAATCTCATTGGTAAAAGGAACTGTTCTTTTGGCTCCTTAATTCACATATTTTTTAAGATCAAACAATGATTTTTTCCATAAGGTAAAAACATATTCACTAAAGATTATATATCCACGTTGATGAATAAATAAAAAGTGGGGAGAGCTCGTCTTTTGGTTCCATGCGCATTTCTCCAGTAGGGTAACATCAGTAAAAAAAAATTTTTTAAAAACCAGTAGGCACAATAATTAAATAATATTTCAGGTGAACAGGGCCAGAAGAGCCAGTTCACCAAAAATGCCCATCTCTAGTTTTAGTGGTGCTACAGTGACTGACGTTAACGCACAATTCAACAATACATTATAGAAGATTTTTCACTTCAACACAACTCATGGCATGATGTCAAACAGAGTTTTGTGATAAGCATGCACTTGGTTTAGACTAGGTTACAGTCTCCTTAATCTTTCAGTATTTTTTTAAGCTCTGTCTCGGGTAGACCCAACTAGCCGTTAATGACATTCGTTGCCAACTATTTTTATTAACCTCCTTATCGATTTTTATCAAGTAGTTGGGTTACACTTTATCTGGATAGTCAAATTTACCGTCTGTAGATGTGCTACATGTATTCATACTATTAACAAACTATCAAAGTTGATGCTTGCTATGGTTAAGATTAGAGTTACGTTATAAAATGTATAATTGTAAGGGTTAGGGAAAGGGTTAAGGTTAGCAATAGGGTGAGGTTTAAGGTTAGGGTTAGTGTTAGTAGATAGTTAATTAAAATGTTATTGATGGTCTGAAGCATCTACCGATTGACTATCCAAAAGTGTTACTATTAGTTGTTGCAGCCCTATTAAAGATGGTTACTTTTTTAATCTCACAGCGTTTCTGAAATAATTTTTTTGGGCCTTTCCAGAATAAACCATTTAGAGGTTTGAACATGCCAGACAACAGATGACATGAGAGAAGGAATTGGGACATTATGGAAGGTATGTGGTTTTTCAGTGCATTTGACGTTACATTCATCATGGCTCTGGAATAATCAATTTGTTAATAGAATGGAGTTTAGTCATTAATTCGCATCTTTGTGAATGTGTCAGAGATCTATTGTAGTGCATTCTGTTAGAGCAGGGGTCGCCAACCTTTTTGGGCATGAGAGCTACTTCGGAACAAAACATTTTACAAGATATTCTTTCATTATTTTGTCTTCAATTTGGCACATATTTTTTCTCCTACAATGTTTTCCTTGGTCCTTAGTGTACAATAGAAAGTACTGAACTTTGTTTTCTGTCTATATACCAAGTAAAATAAGGGTTAGTATAAAGACTTCTAAGGAGGGCCCTAAAATCTGTTCAGATTTTTACCAGAATTTTGTTTTTGTTTTTTTCCTAATTTATTCAGAAAAGAATTAATCAGATTACAATTACTCGTTGGGGAAAGAAAACATATTGGATGTTCTGAGTTAATTTCAATGATTAAATCACATCAGAAGACACATTTTGTGTGGGTTTCCTTTAATGGATTATCTTGTCATTTAATAGTGCATCTAGCTAGTGGAATTTGCCAGTCTTGGACTAATCTGTAGCCTAATTGCTACTGACATTTATGCAAATAATAGATAAAAATGATTTATTTACTCATGAAATACCTTTGCAAGGTAAGCCATATTTTGAGTTTTGGGGAATGTTTATCTGTCAACCCACAAGACACGGTTATTATAAGTATCTACAGTAGCTTTGCAGAGTCTTCAACTACTGGCACCAACCACAAATGACAAAATACTGGGTTAGGTTTGGCTTTTTAAGCCAGTAATTTCTAAACTGGTGGGGTAATGCCAGTGTTGTGATGATAAGATATTTGCTGGGAGCCTGTGGTGTGTGATACTTGTAAGATTTGTTTATGACAGTTTGCAGTGGAACGTGTGATAACTGCATATACCTTCCAAATTGTCTTGTTACTCATGAAGGTCTATAAGCTGCCGGTAGCGTGTGATCGACCTTTTGGAACTCCCTGTGTTAGAGCTTGTCATTAATTGGGCATTAAGTGTTGCAAACTACAGATTATGTATACATATAATATAAATATGTTTTATTTTTTTTCTCCAGAAAAATGTAATTTGGGGTCTCCTTGAGCAGTCCTATCACTTTTTATGCAAGGAAAAACTGTGTCCAGGTACTCTCTGAGTGTTGAAGGGTAGGTAGCATTTAACATAACCACTTGTTACATTTAGATTTACTATAGTATACATATCAAAAAGTGCCAATGCATAGTTACACCACACTTATGTATTTTCCAAATGATTATAAGTGGACCAGCCAGCCAGAGTAACCCCTAAACCCCAGACAGAAATATCTTAAAATGTATAAATTCAAACAAAACTAAACTGTATGTCATAATTACTGGTTTCAATAAAATGTTTTGCCAACTTTGCCAGACTATCCTGCTAGCTAAACCTTTTTCATCAGCACTGCATGATTCAACCAGTGGCTTTCAACACATAACTAACTTGCTTGCAAATTAACATCCACAATATGAGCCACAAGTTAACCAACATTTTGTAACTACCCATTATTACACCTTCGAACCAGTTATAAAAAATATTATGTAGTCATCTTAGCCAGAAAGCTAGTCCGCTAGGTTATGTTATCTTTTCCAGTTTGTTAAACTAGCAAAACACCACACTTCACCAGAGCCTAACAATAGTATAAACCCCTCAGAGCACTTTGCCTTGAGAAAGATAAGAAAAGGTTTGACTTACAGATTGACTCCTTGGGCTCATCCAATGTTAAAAGAGTAGAGCAGAGCCAGTCCAAAGTAGATCAATTCCAGTGATGCAGAGGTGGCAATGAGCACACAACAAGGTGAACACAACAGCACAAATTATAGCTAGTGGGTAACATTAGCCAGCTCAAGCTAGCTAGTGTTCCTCTGCAAAGTAGATCATCATCATGATGTTGACAATAATACATTGTGGGTAGATCCAAACCTATACTTTTTTTGAAAAAGAAAAAACATTGTAGTTATGTTACGGAACTAGCTCATGACTACAACCAAGTTACTATGTCTGAACACATTGTATATTTATTATGGTTAAAACCCATGCTACCTACCCTTTAAGAAACATGCACACCCTCACACTGTGCCTGTCTGTGTATTTGAGAGGGAATGGGAAAAGAAATGGGGAAAAAAGCCATGATCATTACCCTGATCTAGGTCAAAACCTCCAGAGGTTTGAATTCCATTTAGGAATACTAACAGGAAGGTTTAGAGGTGCAGTCAATGTGAAATGTAACTGATATATTGGCACTTCCCTTCTTGCTCAGTGAGAAGAGCTGTGTGGAACACGATAGCCTTCCTTGGTGCTTGGAAATCTGGCAGAGCAAGGTGTGAAAAAGCAATGAGTCTGCTTTGCCGGTGTTAAAAGTGATTATACTCAGCGTGCTGCAATGGCCTCCGATTTAACATTTATAGCGTAGCATGTGGAAACTGATTCGATCGGCTCTGCAGTTTTAAAAAAAGAATTCATCAGCCTTTACCAGAGACGAATTAATAAATATGGTGCAGAAAATGTTATTTCACACTCAGGTCTTTTTCAGGGAGTGGTATGAACACACGTACTGTGTATCACTGTCCACTTGTGTCTCCTTTACAGGTAAACCATATTTACAGCAGTCTTCAGTCTACAGATCCTCTCCTTCACAGAGACGAGGCTGTGGAAGAACTGCAGTGTTGTATTCATATTTTTTTAATTTAAATTTTTTTAAGGTTTACATTGATTCAGTTGTTCTAGTATGAATATTGAATGTGACCCAATGAAGCCAAAATGTATGTCCCTATTGTTTGTCTGCCTCCAGGTGGCTATAGACCTTTAGGCCAGCAGTCAACAGGGAGGCCCAGGTCCCCAAGGGGTGCTCGGAGAATAGCCAGGGAGCCTCGAGATGACAAGGAAAAATAATTATAGAAATTATTTGACACTATTTTACTATGATTATTTGACACTATTTTACAATAATCCACATAGCACTTAAAATATAGTGTCTTGCAAAAGTATTCAAACCACGTAACCAATTTTCTCATATTAGTGAATTACAAATGGTTTATTCTGAAATGTAATTCTGTTCCTAAACATTAAAGCTACACTTCATAGAATTTGGGTCATTTTTGCTAGCAATACAGTATAAATATTACATTTGGTGGAACCACCTTTCACTGCAGTAACAGCTTTATGTATTTTGGGGTATTTATGTTCTAACTTTGCATTTAGTCTCAGACTTTACACTCTTAGGTTTGCTCCACACATAGTAGCACATTGAGTTTAGGCAAGAAAATGCTATCTTAGTCCCATCTGACCTGCATCCCTTTTCATGCTTTCTGGCAAACACCAGATGTGCTTTCAGATGGTACTTATTGAATAACAGCATTTTTTTGCAGCCATCCCATACAGGCCAGTGTAATGCAGAGCACTTGATATAGTTGGCTGGTGCAGCAGTACTTCACTTCCAGCCACTGAACTCTGTAGCTCCTTCAAAGTGATTATTGGCCTCTGTTGCTTCTCTCTCAGGGCCCCTAACTGCTAGGGATCGCTAGGGTAGGGGCCCCCTAATCACAGGGCCCCCAAAAGGCTAGATCCAGCCCTGGGCCTTGGTCTTCATTCTACTTCAGATTTACAGCCTGACCATTGATCCTTCAACAGTGGGGTTTTTAATTTAGAAAATGTGACAGTAATTTCATTCACAATGTCCTCATTTGGGCAATGTCATCAGTGTTAACTGGGAGCTTCCCACAGCTTATGGGTGAAATGGAAGCAACATATTTCAGTTTGTTTTCCTAACACTGAAATTATTTCACCTTCAATATTTCATTTTAAGTTTCAGGGTTTTAAAATATGTATCAAACAGAACAAACTGTTCATATACAATTTGTAATTCCATAATATGAGGGAATTAGTCAGCGGTGTGAAAACTTTTGCAAATGACTGTACATAAATGAACAGCGACATCTATGAATATAAAATCATTAATTTTATAATTTCTTGTTATGAAAAGCGCCAAACTAGCACTGTCTGCCAGTAAGATCGTTAGCTACCACCTTGCGATTCTCAACCAATCATTTAATTTCTCTGTTCAGGATTGCCTCCTAACATTTTTAAAACATTACATTTTTGTTCATGCATTATAGAATAGATAAGTTGAACAAATGGACGGCCCTGAAAACTAAAACATTGAGGATGATATGCATTTTGCCATGTGAGAGATCTTTCCATGCATTGGCCACATTATTTCCAGAAGCCAGCAGCAGTCCTCACATTGTGTGAGCAGCTTTTGTAATTACAGTCTGACAGTCTTTATTTATTTAAGAATAAAAAGAATAAAAATGCACTTTTGTTTTTCTGTTTGTTGAATGTCCACGTTATCACTGTTTGTCCTCAGTTTTATGTTTTATATTTTTATGAAATTGAAATTATGACTATGATGATTTTGTTGTTATTTTTCCTGTGCGTGATAGATTTCCTCTTCCTTTTTTGGTAGGAACCATGGGGAGACATATTTGAGTTTAATATTTATCCTAAATAACTGTGATTAAAAGTCACTGCCCTAATAATGACTTGTTTTACAAGTTTACTTTGAACTTCACATTTCTGTATGTTGCTATATGGATGTTTTGTATCTCAAAAGATTATACTTTTGGTAAGCATTTAGTATCTATCGAAAATTAAATAGCTAGAGGGATGGATCTTAAAAATGTTTTCTCCAGAAATATTTATTTTCTATTTATGATTTAATGTTATGCATATTTATTTCAGCATTATTCAACTTATTTTATTTCATACAATGAGGTAAACGTTTATGTTTTGCACAAAGTTGGCAAAATTTGGTGCATTCAGGTGAATTTGAGTTTGCCTTGATATCATTAGCTCCTGAGATTATGATTTTATGCTAAGTTCTGTTATTGCAGGTAATTGAGGAAATGTGTGGATTTTCCAGTCTTATATTTGTATGGAAGATATTGCTAGCATATGGAATTCATTATCTGTAACAGCTATTGCATTTTTTATCAACCATTTGAATAAATGCTGACATTCCTGTGTACGTCATCTTTTTGGTGGTATGATTGTATTTATCACAATAGTGCTCTCCATATATTACATATCTGCGTCGCTGAGTCATGTGCAGTGGAAATGTAAGGATTATTTCCAGTTGAGCCAACAGTGTTTACAGTGAATTCAGTTTAATGTACACACGCAGATTCAATGCTTGTAAATTCCAATTATGTGTTAATGCTTAACTTCTTGATAAGAATTGAATGTGGGATTCATTTAAACCCAACATGAGCATTTTTATTCAGTTACTGGTTTTACAATATTAATCCTGTGAAAAGTGAGGGGGGGTAAGCAGTAATTGTTTACAAAAGTTCAGTACTTGTGTAAAGCTGGCCTAGAGAGTACTGAAGTAGCAGTAGGCCAGAATTGAACCCATGCTTCTGTGGTGTTTCCGAACCAGAGGCTGCTTCTAGACTTTTGTGTCTGGCACGCTTTTAACTGAGTCTCATACTGAGCTGACTCACACAGTATTGTTCTTTGTATCTCACATTGTTAAATAGAGAATAGAACTGTTTTTTCACCTGCTGAAATATCACGGTATTCCCTTAGACAACTATCTCCATGTGAAGGCTTCAACTAAGCAACTGTCAGAATTTCAAAGAGCCTGTAGAACAGCTGTTCTGTTTCCTCATTGAGAATGAGACTATACGTTTTCTTTTATTACAAGGGGTTACACAGGGAAAGCCATAACAGTGTGACTACTGTTAATTATATATGCCTGTGTTGTGTCTGACGATAACTGATGAAGAGTTAAACGGCAAGTACCAAACTTGCGTTACGTTTCATTATACACGCTTATGCTTCATCATCCAACATACTATGGGATTTCAGTTAATCACTTATAATGATGCTGGAATTGTTTCTTTATGTATAATTACTGTGACATTTTTATACCAGAAGAGAGCACACATCAGTGAGTGTTGTAACTAGGGCAGTTGACTGGGCATGACAGTCATCAGTTGTGCCTAGATTTTTAACACAGCAAAATTGCACTTCATTGGCTCACTATATTGATGTGAGTGGGGTGGCCTATGAGTGCGCTGTACCCAGTCTGAAATCTGTCACACTAGTAGAAGTTTCTCTCTTAGAGTTTATTAAGGCCCATGTTGTCTCATTGTGTTTATTAAAGCCAATAGTGTCTCAGTGTTTATTAAGGCCCATAGTGTTTCATAGTGTCTCATTGTGTTTAATGAGGTCCATAGTGTCTCATTGTTTTCATTAAGGCCCATAGTGTCTCAAAGTGTTTATTGAGGCCCATATTGTCTCATAGTGTTTAAATATGCCCATAGTGTCTCATAGTGTTTATTAAGGCCCATAGTGTTTCATAGTGTTTAAATAGGTCCATAGTGTCTCATAGTGTTTAAATAGGCCGATGGTGCCTCATAGTGTTTATTAAGGTCCATAGTGCCTCATAGTGTTTATTAAGGCCCATAGTGTTTCATAGTGTTTATTGAGGCCCAGTGTCTCATTGTGTTTAAGGAGGCCCATAGTGTTTAAATAGGCCCATGGTGTCTCATTGTGTTTATTAAGGCCCATAGTGTTTCATAGTGTTTATTGAGGCCCATAGTGTCTCATAGTTTTCATTAAGGCCCATAGTGTCTCATAGTGTTTATTGACGTCCATAGTCTCTCATAGAGTTTATTAAGGCCTATGAGTGTCTCATAGTGTTTATTATGGCCCATAGTGTCTCATCGTGTTTATTAAGGCCCATAGTGTCTCATTGTGTTTATTAAGGCCCACAGTGTTTCATAGTGTTTATTGAGGTCCATAGTGTCTCATAGTGTTTAATGAGGCTCATAGTCTATTATAGTGTTTATTGAGGCCCATAGTGGCTCATATTGTTTACTGAGTCCCATAGTATCTCATAGTGTATATTACGGTCCATGTTGTCTAACAGTGTTTAATGAGGCTCATAGTGTTTCATAGTGTTAATTGAGGCCCGTATTGTCTCATTGTGTTCATTAAGGCCCGTAGTGTCTCATAGTGTTTATTAAGGCCCATAGTATCTCATTGTGTTCTTTAAGGCCCATAGTGTCTCATAGTGTTTATTAAGGCCCATAGTATCTCATAGTGGTTATTAAGGCCCATAGTGTATCATAGTGTTTATTGAGGCCCATAGTGTCTCATAGTGTTTATTAAGGGCAATAGTGTATCATAGAGTTTATTAAGGCCCACAGTGTCTCATGGTGTTTTATGAGGCCCATAGTGTCTCACAGTGTTTAATGAGGACCACAGTGTCTCATGGTGTTTATTGAGGCCTTTAGTGTCTGTGTTTTAAAGTGTTTAAAATACCTTCTGTCTTTACCACATGTTCTTTGTCCTCATATTGTTGTCCTGATCTTGTCCATTTGCACTCATAAGATTACAATGCATCATTAGAATGTGGACAAGATCACGACAATGAACACATTATCACCAGCCGTAAACAAGCTTTCTCTGCATACAGCATCCTTAGTTCTGGACACAGTGTTATCTCATCTCTCAGTACAATCTCTGACAGGCTTATTTGATCACAATCCCTCCCACTATCTCTGCAGCATAGTAGCGCAATGCCTTTGCAGGTCGATCAGAATCTTCTCATCCAGGATCACAGAAAAAGGATACACAAAACATGAGGGCACAAAATATCTCCATTATAACTCTGATCCATTTGCTCTCAATTACCCCGTTACACAATCAGGTTGTTACACACGTAAGACGCATGCTCTGCCAGCAGGTATAGTAGACATCTACACTTAGTCAGTATACAGTGGATATAAAAAGTCTACACACCCCTGTTGAAATGCCAGGTTCTTGTGATGTAAAAGAATGAGACAAAGATAAATCATGTCAGAACTTTTTCCACCTTTAATGTGACCTATAACATGAACAATTCAATTGAAAAACAAACTGAAATCTTTGAGGGGGAAAAATAAAAACTCACAATAACCTGGTTGCTTAAGTGTGCACACCCTTAAACTAATGCTTTGTTGAAGCACCTTTTGATTTTATTACAGCACTCAGTCTTTTTGGGTAGGAGTCTATTAGTATGGCACATACTTGACGTGGCAATATTTGTCCACTCTTCTTTGCAAAAGTGCTCCAAATCTGTCAGATTGCGAGGACATCTCCTGCGCACAGCCCTCTTCAGATCACCACACAGATGTTCAATTGGATTCAGGTCTGGGCTCTGGCTGGGCCATTCCAAAACGTTAATCTTCTTCTGGTGAAGCCATGCTTTTGTGGATTTTGATGTGTGCTTTGGGTCGTTGTCGTGCTGAAAGGTGAACTTCCTCTTCATCTTCAGCTTTCTAACGGACGCCTGAAGGTTTTGTGCCAAAATTGCCTGGTATTTGGAACAGTTCATAATTCACCCTGACTAAGGCCCCGGTTCCAGCTGAAGAAAAACAGCCCCAAAGCATGATGCTGCCACCACCATGCTTCACTATGGGTATGGTGTTCTTTGGGTGATGTGCAGTGTTGTTTTTGCGCCAAACATACCTTTTGGAATTATGGCCAAAAAGTTCAACCTTGGTTTCATCAGACCATAACACATTTTCCCACATGCTTTTGGGGGACTTGATGTTTGTTTTTGCAAACTTCAGCCTGGGCTTGGATGTTTTTCTTTGTAAGAAAAGGCTTCCGTCTTGCCACCCTACCCCATAGCCCATTCATATGAAGAATACGGGAGATTGTTGTCACATGTAGCACACAGCCAGTACTTGCCAGAAATTCCTGCAGTTCCTTTAATGTTGCTGTAGGCCTCTTGGAAGCCTCCCTGACCTGTTTTCTTCTCGTCTTTTCA
>JACXGI010002999.1:25603-37022 GCA_016801175.1 Esox masquinongy | reverse complement strand
CATTTTCTCCACTTGATGATGACTGTCTTCACTGTGTTCCATGCTATATCTAATACTTTGGAAATTCTTTTGTACCCTTCTCCTGACTGATATCTTTGAACAATGAGATCTCTCTGATGCTTTGGAAGCTCTCTACGGACCATGGCTTTTGCTCTGAGATGCAACTAAGAAAATGTCAGGAAAATCCTACTAGAACAGCTGACCTTTATTTGTGATTAATCAGAGTCACTTTAAATGCTGGCAGGTGTGTAGTGACTTCTATTTAACATGAGTTTGAATGTGATTGGTTAATTCTGAACACAGCCACATCCCCAGTTATAAGAGGGTGTGCACACTTATGCAACCAGGTTATTGTAAGGTTTTTCTTTTTCATTTGTCCCCCTTGAAGATTTCAGTTTGTTTTTCAATTGAATTGTTCACATTATAGGTCACATTAAAAGTGGAAAAAGTTCTGACATGATTTATCTTTGTCTCATTCTTTTACATCATAAGAACCTGGCATTTTAACAGGGGTGTGTAGACTTTTTATATCCACTGTAGATCCAACCCCATCGTTATGTAAGTGTGCCCACACGTTAGTGCCTTGACGTACAGCTCTGTGCTGTGTGTCAGCAGTGGAATCATTTTGACCGCATCTAATCCAGAATCGATAATTCACCCTGCTATTACAGACTGGCTTGTGCTGCTGAAGCCCCAGAAGCAACTTGGATGAATGATCATAAAGCATGGATAAAACACAGAGCGCGTCAGGTTGACAGTTTCTGATACGCAAACCTTTTATTAAGACAAGAGGGACTACTGGCCTGGGGTTCAACGACCTTGTATGTCCTTGAAATTATACCGTGCCGTGTTGCAAAAACCCAATGGTGCTTTCTTCATTAGAAGTTCCATTCAGACACCATTTTAGGCTATACCAAACTGTTCTTCTCCTGGCAACTCCTCCTCCTGCCTGTCACAACCACAGACAGAAAACATGAGAGTGGAGTGGGGAAGCGAGGCAGTGGGCTGTGCAGTGCTCTCCAGTAATTGCTATGCTGAACATGCAGGATGGTTTCCACTCCAGCAGCAGTAGCAATGGCTGAGCCAGGATGAGCTGTTAGTTTCCTTGCACTGTCTGTGCCGATCCAGCGGACTGCCCTGGTACTGAATGTCTCAAGTGCCGATGCTCTTCCTATTCACTCCATCCTTCCTGTTATTTTGCGGACAGTAGTCGCCGATATATATGTATAATGTGTTACTGGGCGACGGCATTCAGTAGGCATTGGTTAGCAGCGGAGCTCTAGTACAGTGGAGGGCGAACATCTAACGAGAAATCTTGGGTCACGTTTGCCTAAACACGTTAGCCCTGTCTGGGATGAACAATCCATTGTATCATACAGATGAGCGCTCTGTTTCTGATCAAAGGACTTCACTGTTCATTATAGCTAAGCAGAAAAAAATGCATCAGTGACTTCAGGGTTTAGTGTTATTGGTTCAGTTGAGAATCACAAAAGCTCTCTGAAATGCCCTTTGAATAAACAAGAAAACCCTGAATCATCCCAGCAAAAGATAATTTGGACAAAGTGGTCATTGGTCACATGAAGAGCCATTGTTGACACACGTCTATGTGCTTAATTGGACATTATCCAGAGAGGTGGAGCGGTGTGTGTGTTAACTATAGCTGGCCCACACTGCTCAATCTCCTGATGATGCGATGTAATATGTGGTCATTTTCCCATTAGTAACTCATCCTTCCCGTTGCCACCAGCCAGGCGGGTCGTAGCCAGACACACTGCACCAGCTCTCAGGCACGGCACACTTCAAAGCCACACAACAGATTCAGGCTGCATTTCCCATCGCTTTATTGCATTTTTAATGAAAGGAAAGGGAAGTTTAGGGAAGTGTTGCGTTGGATGGAATGAATAAAAGATGAGTTTTAGCGATGCATCTTCTACAGACTAAAATTCCACAGCACGGCAGGGTGGCAAGATGTCACGTCGCAAAAAGACAAGGACATATCAGAATATTCCTGATAACACCACTTAAATGGGAATAGCCTGTTATGGGCATACATCAGTAGTGAAGAGGCATCAGAATTGAACCGCTGCTTAAAATGTGTTTTCATTAAAGATGCAGAAGTGCAGTATTTTATTTGTCCTTATCAGTCTAGTGTGTTTCTATGTGTAATGTGGTGATGCGTGTTGCAGGGAGGGAAATAGGGCCTTATGTCTCCAATGGTTCACATACATGTGCCAGAAAAAGTACATCAATTTTTACTCCAGAGACATGTATTTATTTCAGCAGAGATCTTCCAGAGCAATATTGATTTCATGCAAACATTTCTGGAAAATCACAACATACAGAGAGGTTTTTCCAAAACCAATGGTTGGTGTGCATTTCTTCTAAATGCCTCTTGAATTTTATTTTTTCCATGTTGAACTACGTATCCAGTCATCTACCCAGTTTATTCTTTATTTTTAAGGTTAGTCTCTCTCACATACTCACAAAGACTAATAAAAAGTAACGCAAATAATAATTCAAGTCACTTCCCAGATGCTCTCGAGGGCATATCCTTTAGGTAGTATCCCTATTAATCCCAGTAAATCTCCTGTGATCTTTAAGTGAAAGCCTATACAAATGTAGCACATCAAATACAAAACCAAAATACATTTTTTAGTCCTATGTTTTGTTTAGAGAACAATATTAAATTATGCAAATGTGTGCTACAGCAAAAGTTACTACAACATTTTTTATACATATTTTCCACTGGCACAGTAACTGTAGGAGTTGATTTTACAGATATGTTTTCGTCATCAAACATGCAATAAAACCAATACCCACCCATTTATCCTTTGACGCATCTGTTGTCTACATGTACAAATTTGCCAAACAAATGTAGAAAATCATAGACCAGTCAATAATATAAAAAAAATTGGATTCAACCCTTTCACCTACAATTGAACAATGGTTAAAGATTGTTTTATTACAATAAATCAGGAATGTAATGGGCCCAGAGAATATTTAGGGTCAGTATCTGGAATTTAAAAATGTACAATGATCCCAGAGATGACATGGTATGTAAGCCTACCGGCCATATTACAGTATATAACTCTCGTAACACTTATTGTCCAAGTTTTCATATGGGAATAACAAAATTAGATGGAATAAATGGTCATCCTGAGAAAACCAAATGAAGCACCCCTTAAACACCCCCAACACATAAAACACGGACATCTGTTCCTCATGTGGACATGACACAACAGTCAATAATGTAAAACTACAGTGGCAAAAGTTCAGTTACTAAGTTCTGTGTATTGCAATTCATATCCAGCTTTGGAGTTCTCATCATTTACTGCATGATTGCAATGTTGTGCCAGGTCTGGGCACAAAGACAAACTAAACTCTAAGACTTGCACTGTAGCTACTGCTAAAATGTTTATGGCCAACATTAAAACATTCACATGAGATGAAAAACAACTCCTTGGAACCAAGAGACGTTGCTATGGGGGATGTGAACATGTGGTTATACTTGCCAGAATGGCTGCCTATTTCATACTAACAATAAAACATTGGCAAACCATTCAAAATAGGTCAAATCAATCTCAGATGCTACTTTATAAAAAATAAATAGCAACAGTAATGTTTAGAAATGAAAGACAAATACATGACATTAACCAAATTACATCAAGTTCTCATATCCACAGCCCATAAGGGTACAAACACACCGTGGTGCCATTCACTTACTTGGTAGTATGGTAAAAGTCAAAATGATAGACACTTTTTACACTGGTCTTTCACTGATGCCATTACAGCATTGTCACTACAGCAGTCTTTTCCCTTCAGCGTGTCGTTTATCTATGCAGAGTGCATGTTATGTAGGAAGGGAATTGGAACTTATTGCTTAAAATAAATGGTCTGACCAGCTCCAAGTCATACAGTAGGTTTTTCTTCTGTAAACGCTTGTTTTGTCCTTCGCTTGTTCATGGTCTCTTTCCTATGTTGTTATACAATCTGAACATAACTCAGTACATGATAAATGCCAGCAGACGCCTACACATACAACATGTTCGGTAGTTATTACTGGCTAGGGCTGTGTCCGCCATTCCCTCAGAGTGAACGTTTGTCAGAATTCACAGTGAAACAACCACCTCCTTCAAACCAGCGAGGATGTTTCTGGACTGTCCACTCAGGAACACCTTTTTCTGTAATGTCATTATTATCCGGGTATTTATCCAGGATGTCAATGTAAGCGCGAGCAGCCTGGAAGCCAACAGCCCCTAGACACAGATCTCAATGGGCGTGGCCACCAAGATGCGCCCGCCTCCCCCGTTGTCACGGGAGACACGTTCGTAGCTGCCTGTGGAGGAGGGGGAGCCGGTGGAGGTGGACCCGGAGGAGTAGTGTCCCCCCATCGGCTCCATCAGGCTCTGCTGCCTCAGCCTGTCCACCAGCACGTCCTCCTCGGACGACGACGAGCTCAGCTCCACCTGCGTCTCGCCGCCTCCCGACCCTCCGTCCCCGGCGCTGCTGCCGCCGGTCTCACTGTCCAGCATCCAGTGGTGGTTAAAGAAGCTGAACACTTCCTTGACGGAGCAGCGGCGCTCCTGCTCGACGGACAAGAGCCTGCGGAACATGCGCAGCGCCTCGTCTGTGAAGCGGCGCCACTGAGACGGCACCGTGCCCGTCCGGCGCCACTGCCAGCGCACAAACTCCTGGTAGAAGGCGTCCGACGGCAGGGCCTTCTCCCAGGGGAAGTTGCCGGTGAGCATGCAAAAAAGAAGGACGCCGAAGGCCCACACGTCCGTGCTGTAGTCAACACAGAAGCCCTCGTGTCGTGAGGCGTCGCACAGCTCAGGGGCTGTGTACGGTATGGTACCGCTGACGCGCTTCACCGGGGAGCCGGCACGCCGCGTCATGCCGAAGTCCGACAGCTTGACCTTGCGGCACTCTTTGTCAAAGATGAGGATGTTCTCCGGCTTGATGTCCCTGTGGACTAGCTTCTTACAGTGCAGGTAGTCCAGGGCAATGGCCACCTGGTGAACACAACGCTTAGCCACAGTCTCTGGAAGTCCCATCTACACAGAGAAGGTAATACACAGAGGTCAAACTGTGGCTATAACATCTTAAGACATCCATCAGAATGTGTGTGGCAATATGCCAAGGATTTAATATAACACCGAAATAACTTTCCAATGTACATGGTCACTGCATTTAATCCTATGGGGTACCAGGCATTACAGTACCAATTTTAGATTTTAGAAAATTATTTTCCATACCAATTCAATGGATGACAGATGGATGGATAATAACTTGGATTATGTTGCCATCTAAGCCATTCTAAACATGGATCTACAGTGTCAAGATCTCAGTAATTTTATATGTTGAAATGTATAATGTAAAATCGTTCCATTATTCTGTAGATGTACAGTACCAGTCAAAATTTGGACACACTTACGTTGGGACATTCAAATGAATGGGTAAGCGTCTAAACTTTTGTCTGGTGCTGTATATTAAACAGTGTATACTGGAAGTTATTCATAGTCTAGAAAACCTTCCTTTGTAAGAGCAGATCAGTGTTTCTTGTTCATCTCACCTGAGGGGGAATGATGTCGAACAGGTCTCCAGCTAGGGCATACTCTTGAGCGAAGATGTAGTACTCATCTGTTTCGAAGGCAATGCCGAACATGTTGATGATGAAGGGACAGGGTGACAGGTAAAGAGAGATGCTGTACTCCCTCAAGAATGACTTCAGCTTGGTTGTTTTCTTCCTCAAGAACTTAAGAGCCATCTTTGTGCCTAAAACAGAATGCACAATACTGTTAGAGAAATATTACACCATTGGTTCTGCCTCTAGACAGTCCACTGGAGAGCCCCAAATGTAGGATAGTAAATCAATTAAACTAGTTTTAATCCAAAAACCTGTCTGGGATTTGTTCAATTTAGTGAGGTTACAAGATGTCATCCCAGACTACATTTATCTCTGAAAGGGATTTATAAATATTCCAAAGCCTCTGTTGTTCTCATTTTGTTTCAACGCCTTCCTCGTTCCCTACAGACAGGTGTGATGACACCGCCTGGACAGTTCAGCTATGATGCAGGGGATTTGGCAGTAAATTGAAAGCGACAGCATACAAGTGTAGCAGTAAATACACACATACTGTAGTGGAGCCAATGCAACACTGATACAATGAGAGGCAACTACTGGGATGGGGGAGATCTGCTTTTCTTCTGCCTGCCAGCAAACACTTGATCTTCATATATAATGTAAAGACACTGGAAGCATGACATGGATTCTGTCATCTGGGGGGAAATAGACGAGAGCAGTTTGGAAAGAATTGCCTCCTAAACTTGCCTTCTACCAACCACAGACTTCTGTCCGAGTCAAGACACAAGGCATGTCCTTCTGGTCAGGTATTACTGGCGCTTGCAAGATCTTAATTCACCTGGATAAGGTCTTTTATATTTTAGTTATCACTTAATCCAGAGCGATTTACATTTTCATCCTGGCCCCATGTGGGAATGAACCTTGAACCCTGGTGCTGCTGTACCATGCTCTACACAGGACACTAGATCCAGATCTGGTTATTTAGTGTCTTGTATAGCTAATTTGGTAGAGTATGGTAGTGCAGCACCAGGGTTCTGGGTTCAATCAAAATTGCATGTGAGCTGGGAAACATGACCGTTGTCTGCAATTAGATGATCTCCTGATATAAATGTTTGATTCAAATCTGGTTAACCCCAATTATGAATAGAACTCACTAAATAACAGCTCTCCATTTGTTTGTTATTATTTGCAAATTTGAAAGATTGATAAAGGATTATCCAAACTTCATCACATTTTTAAATGAAGATGGGTCTCCCCTATAAAGCACAATAATCCAAGACTACACACATCATACCCAGATTTAAAGACATCCTAATTCCCAGAGGTGTAATTGTGCATCAAAATTAGTCTGCCATACTAAAACCCAGTTACACAGCAGCCTGGTTTAGAAGTCATAACATAAATACTGTTAAACACTGACTGAGACAGCGTTTTCATTAATTATGTTCTCAGCTGATGGTGTGAAATGTTGAAATTGAGGAATACAAAATCAGGGCAGAAGTAGGTTCCAGGACCTGGGTACAAAACTGGTGTTATAAAATGTTTGTTTGTACATGATGTCTGTCTGATGAAAATCCACTGACAGCGCCTTTGGATAGTACCAGATGGTGTGCTCTTTGACTGCTTTATAGAAGCGCTAAAGACAGACAGTTAAATTGTGCCCTTTGATGGCTTATGTAGGTCACGATTCCAGCTCCATGTACATGTGAAGGCTAAATCCCCCTTCCCACTTTTGAGTTTGTTGAACAAGACTGTGAAGTGAACTGAGTGGTTGGCAGTCAATTTGGGCTTCCATTTATGTGTTTTGTTGCAAAATCTGGATGGAATTTGTGCTGAGTAATTCCTAGTGTTATGGTCCACAAATTACTTATTTTAAAGTGGAAAAATCTAAATACTTCATATTATATGTGCTACAGTACTGTGACAATAGAAAACAATACAATTTTACACTGAATGTGATGAGGGAATTAGGATTTTCCAACCGTGCGAAAGATATTGACGTTTTCACAGAAACAACAGCCACTTTGGTAAAATGTTCTTAATGTCAACAGACAATGTTTGTTAGACTCGGTTAGGTTCTTAATGTGTCTCTCAAATGAATTGAGAAATGGCAGTGGAAAAGCATGATATGGTCCTGAAAGCATGCAGTTTATTAGGCTACAAAAGAACTTCACAGGGTGGTGAAAATGCACAGTGATAAGAGTGATGTACCTTTACAAATGTCTTATTTTAGTGACATGATGATTGATGGGTGGCTGCCATTTGACAAATAAACAGGGTAGTCATACTCGCACTGTAAGTGTGAGGTGTTTGGCAAGAGCACAGGTGACAAGAACAGAGTGGAAACATTTGTTTTATACTTGCATAACAGTCAGCCGCCAATTGGATGCAAACCTAGCTTCTGTCCGTTTATGGTTTACTCTCAATAGAGCATCTCTTTCTGAAATAGAACAAGTGATATAAAAACGACACCTTTCTCATTCTCAATAGCAAATGTAGCTTCAGCCAAAACGTCACCTCTGATTTTGTGGATAACGAGGTCCACCTTCCCGTAGGTGCCCTTGCCCAGCTCTCTGATGACCTCATAGTATTTGTTCATGTCCAGCTTCTCCAGGTTCTGGGCAGCAATGACCTGTAGCTCCTCCAGGATGTCAATGGAGGCACGGGACCCAGAAACATGGGAACTGTGGGGTGAGGAGCTCATTCTGCTTGGAGGGGAGAAAACCGGAACACGGGAGACTTCTGGTGACTGCTGCCGTTCCTAAGGAAGGAGAACAGGAGGAGCAAAGTTAAAACAGCGATAAGTATGCTACGCAATGAAAATGGATGATACACCCATGGCTTTTGCATCCCACCTCTCCCAACTCACAGAGGGACACATAAAGCGCATTATATCCTAGCAAAATAAACTCTTATTTAACCATTCCATCCTGCTGTTTGGAATCCTGTAAACACAGGTATTCTTCCCGCTGTTTGGAATCCCTTTCCAGTGATCGAGATCACACGACTTTATTATAATCTAGAGAACAGCGCCCGGGAAAAAAACACCCCCACTGCATTGCTAAGGATGACAGCAGCCAATTCCATTTCCACATCACAAACTACTCTTCCGGAGGATTCTGATCTTTTGGCTATTCGTCATGCATCTACGCAATCTTTTGTTACTCTCCAAAACGGTGTGTCAAAACGGCTTCCGTGAGAGTCCTCAGAAGATGAACTCAATTAATTTGAATTGCACAGGAGGAACTACAAGAGCAGTGGTTCGTTTGATGGGCCATATGTTATCTTGCCTCCTGTTAAGAGGGTGTCGGGCTGGCTTCAGCTCGGTGTAGATCTGTTTCCGTCAGCCCTATGATCAAGACCATGTGATCACAAGCCAACAGAAAGTCACATGCAATATCCTTCCTTTCATCGCCTGGTCAGTCAGATCTTTGAATGGACTTCACACGCCTGACGGCACAGCGGAATTGTGCCATCTCTCATTAATGAAGACAATGTGTTGAATGAGACAGAATGCAAGGCACTCCCTGTGGACAGTCCATCTGTGTATGCCTCAGGGACAGCTCCACATTGTGTGTGTGTGTGTGTGTGTGTGTGTGTGTGTGTGTGTGTGTGTGTGTCTGTGAAAGAGAGAGAAGGAGAGAGAAAGAGAAGTTTCTGCACTGTACATGTCTAACAATTCACTGACGTAGCTGTAGCCAGTTGGCTGTCCATCAAAGCAGTACTCAGTACCAGCAGTCCAGTCAGCGGCACACTAACAAGGTCATTACGACCCAGAACGACCGGCCCTATGGCCCTATCCCATTCCACCCAGACACATGAACCAGGGACACAAAGCAGACGCTCACCCTTATCCACATTTTAAATCAAGTCTTACGACGTGACGGATTCAAAAAGTTCTAGGTTATCCATGCACTGACACCCGAGGTGTTCAGAAAGCACACCCTGTGTGCCACACAGCCAGGCTGCTGACACGGTGTCTGAAAATGCAAAGTGGAGCCGGCTGCCTTGCTTGCTCCTAGACAACCCTGCAATATGGAGGCCACACACTGTGTTGTCGTTGTAATGTGACAAACATCAAGGCCTCCGGCCGGCATCCATAGCCCTCGCTCTCCAGCAGTGATCAGAGGAGCTTTCATTTTTATAAAAATTTCTATAAAAAGTTAATCCCCTTTTTCTCCCTTCATCATCACAATCTATCTACGACCCTTTCTCACCGCAACAGCTCTCAATGGGTTTAGGAGGGTTGAAGATTGTGACAAGCCTTTCTCCCAAGCGTCTGCATCTGCATTCAGCTGGTTTCCCCAAACTGCTCTTTTATTTCAGAAGTTCTGTGGCACAATGCGTGTTTGTGCACGTTTACTCGCCGGAGGAACTCAATTAACTTTACAGGAACCCGAGCGAGTTGCTAGAGTGCAGTGAGACCTGGAAATCTCTGTTGACGATTCCCTCCCCCTTCCCAGGGCTTCGCTGGCCATCTTTCATCACCCATGGAGCTTCCCAGCCCCTTGTCAGCTAACAGCACAAAGCTCAGACCTAGACTGTGGTTATCGTCTTGCACGCCTTACACCGCTGCGCCACCAGGGAGACCAAAGCTTTTCTTCTGTTCAATATGGCAGTTGGATAGGCAGCTCCCTCCCATGATCAACATATCCCTCTGGCCTCCCCCAACACAACAATATCAGGCCTGCTCTGTATGCAACAAAATACATTACACACACGCACATACACGTACATTTATTCTGTCAAATCAAAGGACCTGAAGATGAAAGGAGAGTGGACCAGTCGTAATTACGCCATTCTCATCAGCAAGCAGCACACTGTCGCGGCCCACGGCAGTGGCCCGGGCCCACCTCCTTCCCCACTCTGGTACATTCTCACCACCGCTGTTCCCAAGAGGGCCTCTGGGAGTGCCCAACTCTGTTAGTCTCACAGACAGAGCACCGTGTCCACTGTGTTGTTCCTCCTCAATGGGACTCATCTGTATTCAGAGGACACCATGCCTGGTGTACCTTGCTTCGCAAACCCTGTCCCCAGCCCACCTCCGATTTCGTCGCCATTCGACACGTCTTGCGTAACCCACTGGAGGAAAGGTGATTGCTAAGGACTGGTGACAGGAGGGCCGCGCAGCAGGTTGAGGAGGTGGCTGCACTGTGGCATGACAAGAGAAAACATACTATGGTATACTATGCCGTAGACTACGGTATTTACTGTGGTGTTTCAACGCACTGTTTACTACAGTATAATGTAGCATTTAGTGCATTCTGGTTAGATGCTAACTGCATTTCGTTGTACTTGTTCAGTGACAATACATTTGAATCTAATCTAATCTAATTATACTGTAACATTTACTGTAGTGTCGATACATACCTGAATGTGCTATTTACCATAGGATTTCTAAGTTAAGATCTCTGCAAGAAATGTCAGTGATTTCTACTTACTGTACAAACAGCACATTATGAACAAAATTGCCAGTAGTCTATTGGTGGAATGTACACATGACCTATACACTAATAATTATATTTTTATCTATCTATAGGTTACACAACATATGGTTTAATATAGGTTTGCAAGTTATAGGTGATGGGACAAATTTTGAAGTATAGTACAGTTTGAAGTTAGTATTCTACAGTATACTACAACATTTTACAATAAACAAGATGAGTAGTAAACAAAACTAGTATTATACTACAGTATACTTCAGTTTACTACAGAATGGTATACAAATCTATAATGCTACGTACAAACACACACATCTAAATGCACACACACACACACACACACACACACACACACACACACACACACACACACACACACACACACACACACACA
>JACXGI010002999.1:10419-25503 GCA_016801175.1 Esox masquinongy | reverse complement strand
CCCTACGAAGACACACATAAAAACACAAAAACTACAGACAGACCAGCACTGCCTTGGCCAGCTGATTAATGCCGCCTGTGTGAAAGTAATTTTTTAAAATCATTTCTAACTATTCAGTAAAAAACATTCCACCAAAAAGCTGGTTTAATAGGACATGGAGTGATTCATTTGTAGGTACATTTCCATATCGAACCTCCAGCACTGTCACTGTGTGCGATGATTAAGTATGATCAGGGGAAAACCACAAAAGAAAGTGATGAAAAGAGAGATTGAACTGTGAACGGTTATTACAGTTCGGTGATTGATTCTTTCTAGTACAGCCTTTCTTCCACAGGTACAATGTGGATGATTGCTAGCCAGTCCTTGATTACGTAAGTCCTCTACTGTGATACAGTTTGACCATGTCTTCTGGAACAGCTTTACACTGCCTTGCCTTAGCCATATAGATTCAAATAGGAATTTTGACATGGTCCTTGATGTCGTAAAAATCTCTTTACACATGAATACCACACATATTCTCCACCTATAGTTTATTTTCTGGACAGGAAGAGCTCTTGGCAGTTCTCACTACCCAATCCAAAAGAAGGATACTTAAGTGTATTATTTTGGAACCACTTAAGTAGTACTTTAATATGCAATATTTTCAATGTATATATTTTCATGTAACCACTTATTTCCATCTTAATTATATTTCAGACAAATAATGCCACGTCTTGGTTTGACTATTTATTAGAGAAACAATGCACGACGCACACATACGATGTCCTGGTATTAGGTTGCGTTCCTTTGTAGTAACTCACATCACATATAATACGATATATAATAGCAATACCTGTAGCAACAAGCAAGGTACACAGTAAAGACCGCCCCCCATGAAAACAACCCAGAACCACCAGGTGGAGGCTAGGGTGGTGGGTGGGTTTAGCAACCCCATGCTGAGACAACCAGTAGAGCAGCAGACAGAGGGCGAACCCTGACCAACTTAAATAGACCGCCATATTAGATGAGGAAACCTGGAGAGTGTGTTAGGAGCGATCTCAACGTCACCTGATGCAACCTTGAGCCAATGCCCACCCGGGTTCCTTGGCTGAACTAGTTGCACTCATTTGTAACAGAGTCATTGGAAATAGCGCTTCAACGCACTTAAAATATATCCCAAATTTATTTAAAATACATGAATGATAATATGAAATATATTTGTAGTATATCATTAATTTTCTATGAAATACACTTAAGCATACATTTTCTGCTCGGGTATAAAGTGGTTAAAGTATACTATCAAAACCAGGTCCAACAATCCCACAGAGAGGTCCAACAATGAGGTTCATTGGACCGGCGTTCATTGATGCAGCGGGATTGGAATTTTAGTTTTGCTGGTCTGGTAGGTTGTTCAATTACGTGGGCCATTGATCATTTTGGCAGGCTGGTGGAGTATGTCCTGAACCCAAAAGAGAACATCCAGTCAATTTACGGTTTCACCCTAGAGTGAAGGCCATTCACCTCCATTTTCAGCAAATATTTGCACAAACTAACAGCCCATTTCATATTCCTGAAAAAGGTATATTGGCCTAGATTTCCAAACAGTTAGACTTGAATATAGTTTTTATACAGTGATATCTCGACTAATGTGCTGGATAAGTAAGCCTGTGGAGAGAGCATGTTGGTTATCATGACTCAAAGCACTTGGAAACAATAAGTGCATAAGTATACTTTATTCGGTGTATTGTAATACTGTATTACTGAGCAACTGAGACCAACATATATAACAATGCAGAACGCACCACAGTGTTTCCAAATTTAAAATGTTAATAGCTATTCATACACGCAACACCAAATCAATTTCTCCTAATGTTATAGCGCTTTTCTATGCTTGCAACATCTAAAGACGTTCACCATTTAATCTAAACTCAAGTGTACCAATGTCTTTATGATATGCCTAACCTCTCTCCTCCATTCTGCTGGGTCATATGGGAAGCATGGTTACCTCAGAGAGACTGTTTGCCCTCCTTGACCGTCTCCTAAGGTGTTAGTTCCCGTCTGCTGGCCTGGCTGCTGTTGTTAGTCTTGTGCCCCTGTTCTCATTGTAGGATTACATCAAAGCAGCCAGGGTATTAGTTGGGCGTCAATCTAGAGCAGGGGCTTTGTGTCGAGGCGTGTGCTAGGGACATTCCAGTGGACAGGACACCCAGTCTGCACCCTCCACATCCAAACTGACTCTCTGTACCCTCTTCATCCAGCCTGACCCTCTGTACCCTCTTTATCCAGACCGACTCTCTATACCCTCCTCATCCAGACCGACTCTCTATACCCTCCTCATCCAGACCGACTCTCTATACCCTCCTCATCCAGACCGACTCTCTATACCCTCCTCATCCAGACTGAACTCTGCAACCTGCTCATCCATGTTGACTTTCTGTACCGTCTTCATCCACACTGACCTTTTTCCCCTACTCATCCATGCTGACCCTCTGTACCCTCCTCATCCTTGGTGACCCTATGTACCCCCCACATCCATGGTGACCCTATGTACCCTCCTCATCTATGTTGACCCTCTATACCCTCCTCATCCATGGTGACCCTATGTACCCTCCTCATCCATGGTGGCCCTATGTACCCTTCTCATCTATGCTGACCCTCTGCACCCTCCTCATCCATGTTGACCTTCTGTACCTTCCTCATCCATGGTGACCCTATGTACCCTCCTCATCCATGGTGACCCTCTGCATCCTCCTCATCTATGTTGACCCTCTGTACCCTCCTCCTCCATGGTGACCGTGGGTGTACCCTCATCATCCATGGTGATCCTATGTACCCTCCTCATCCATGGTGACCCTATGTACCCTGTCTTTACTCTTTATTCCTTCTGCCAGTTCTACAGTGTTGTACCCCTCCATGAGACCCAGGACAGTGGTCTGTCTGCTGATGAAACCATTGCACGATGTGTACAGGGTGGCAATGTTTCCTCTGCAGTCAAGGAGAACTGCCAGACTGACTGGCACCTTGTTTCCTGTCCTATATTAGGTTTCCAATAAAACAGGTGAGAACCAGTGCCCACAGGCCCCAAAGCCGAAGATTTCTAATCATAAATTGCACAATGTCAATGAAATAGTGGAACAGTACATTTGGAATGCAGATTACATTGCCACAGAGGGATGGGCTTCTGTTGCCTGTCTGACAGACCATTAGGATGTTTTTTTCAACCTCCACCAGCAGCAAGGTCAACTGTTTTCACTTGCATTGTTTACATAACTCTGTCTGATGGGAGAATCATCCAACCTGCTGTTCTGGATAACACCGTCTATCTGAATATAAACCCATGAAATCTATAAAGTAGTAAGGCCAGTATTAGGGATCATTTCAAACAGTTCACAAAAGTATAGAGTGAAACGGATATTCTCTGAATGATTTGGCTGAGAGACTACAATAAACACAAGCCTGGCATGGATACCATCTACCCGCACAAGAAGAATCCTTAGCTTGAGCATACAATAAGGCAAGTTCTCAGTATGTGTAAATGTACATAGCATGTAAAGGCAATTCTGATGTTTACACAGATGAACTAGAGCTGTGTAAAGAGAAACATTTTTATTATGGAACTTTAAGTGTGAGAGCAAAAGAAAATAATGTGAATAAAGATACGTGTGTGTGTGTGTGTGTGTGAGAGATTATTGACAAGGAACTGAAGACTGGAGCATAGGATCATCCATCCCACACAGCAGTAATGTTGCACTTGAGTCATTCAAATGGCTACTTGAACGTTATTCTTACATTCCTATGTAAAAGCTTCAGCCACAGATTTTAATAAGGATTGTTCTTCTGCTGACTATAGGCCTACTGGTCTTACATTTTACAATGCCATTTTCAATTATACTGTAAAACAATAATACACGACATGTGCAAGCACACAATCAAAACGGTAGCGAATCCAAAGCATTATCTATACCACCTCGAATATGTTGTCAATATGCCATTAAGCTTTCAATTAATTTTAAATTAGAACAAAACAGAATTGAAAAAAAATCTTATTTTGTGGAATTTTATCACCGGGATATTGAAAGCAAAACGGATTTTTTTAAATCCAGGTAAATGACACTTATTGTAATGATTCAATCAACAATGACGATTCATTGTTATCATGTCTTACCGTTCAGATGGCACTGCATGCAATAGCTGGTGCTGTCATTCCGTTCAGTAGAAACTTTAAATTTTATGACAGGAGAAAACGTTACCGGCCTAATTTCCGTTGTAAATTTGTTTCTAAATAGTGCAGACGCAATGCTTTGTTGTTATTGCACAGCGGCGCTCAATATCACCTTGCTGGTGCTTTTCTCTGCTTCGTCGGTCCCACTGTCAGCCCGACTTTCCCTATTGTCTTCATACGGCTGCTAGATGCAACTATACTGCCAGGCACCAGGCTGCAATAATGCCAGCCCTCTTCAGCGGCCGTCCAATTGGAGAGCAGAGAGGGCGACAGCGGCGCGGCATTGGGTAGGTAGGGGCTCTTCTTTCTCCACAAGCTTACGAAGATTCGCTCGGTTTGCGCAATGAGAATAAACGGTAGCTCACAAAACGTAGTGGAAAACTTACCATATGCCTTATATAAAGGTGCAGATATAACGTACAGGATTTAAATAGTAATAGACATAGTAAGCCTAATAATCATAATAAAAATGATCATCATCGTCATCATACAATAACTAATAAAAATATTCACATTGCATGGAGGAGTGGTCCAAGATCCTTCCAAAAGTGTGCGCCAACTTTACGAGAAGCTCGATCAGTGCTGTTATCCACTCAAGGACGCTTCACGAAATATTGATTGTACGGGTCCCCGTACTTCTGGCATCTATGTTTTGCAGAAAAAATCGTACTCATTCAAATGTTTTGTGTTCGAGAAAGTATTGTTTTGTAAATGAAGTGCCATTCCCCCCTATGTTTGAGGCCAAAATAAGTGTTTCTGTGTTTCTGTATTCACTTTCTGTATTCACTACTTGAAGGGTGCCAATACTTGTTGAGTTGACTGTATAATATATATATATATATATATATATATATGTAATGTATGTGTGTGTGTGTGTAACGTGTTCGCTTCAGCAGCTTGTATGGAGTTTGAACAACAGTCAAAAGATCAACAGTAAAAAGGACTCTACTTCCTAAATTAAATTTAGTTGTAGAAATATCTCCAGGATCATCAATGGAAACAGAATACACCTGAGCTCAATTTCGAGTGTCAAACCGTTTGAATACCTATGATAAACTTTTTTAATAACTTTTACAAAAAATATCTAAAAACTTGTTTTTGCTTTGTCATTATAGTGTGTTGTGTGTAGATAGATGAGGAAAAAAACACTTTAAACTTAGAAAACTGCAATCTTCAACTACAATCTTGCTGCATTTGAAATACATGGCGAGACAGGTATAAGGTTGAGTCATCCTTGTAAATAGGCAACCATAGAAACTCAATTAATCATATGTGTCAAGTAAAACTTTCCTATTAGAGGTGACGCCAGGGGAGAAAGGCCACTCTGAGAAAGAAAGAGTTTTATTCTGGATCAAAGCACAATCCTATCATACCAAGGCAGTACAAGAAATCTACCATAAAGATGAAAACATACTGCTGACCATGGCAGCCATGCTGTCCACTGTTTTCCTCCCCAGTGGTTCGGCTTTGCATTGGACCAGTGCAGCACTCTGATAGTGTGGATTAATGTCAGTGTGCTGAGCCAGCAGGCAAAAATGTCACAAACTTTACAACCTTGGAATAGGATAATGTTGAGCCACCGCATTGAGAAATATTACAGAATGTCAGTTTCTGCATTGATTCACTTTTTTTGTCAAAATTAAATTGTGCATTTAGTGCTGCATATTGGCCTCACATTTTCCTGGACTAAGGGATTCGGGGGACGCGCCAAGCATTTCTTGGGTCATCAAGCAATAGTGATTCCCCTTGGGTGCCTGCAGACTAATTGTGGTCATTGTGGTTGAGCGAGCAGTGTGGAACCAATGTCTTGCCTGGTGTTTTTCAACCACGCATGTCTCAATCTGTGATTCTTTAGAGTCATTGGGTTGGCTGTGATAAAATAAGTTCTTAACAATTAATTGAATGCCACAAAATTGGGAGAAAAAGGAGGTAACATTTGAACAAGTAAACAGCCACTTTATAATTATTTGCTTGGTGACATGTGGGGGTAACTAAATAGTGTTCTGTTCATTTGTATATAAAGCATGAATATTTAACATTTTTGTCAACTGCTGTTGTTAATAGGTCATTCCATCAACTTTGAATGCACAAAATCAAGGACCAGAATGTCACCCGAGTGCCCAGAGGCAACGTGCCTTATTGATTTGCTATAATGTTTTTCAAGGAGTATGAATATCCATTTATAAATGGACATTGAGGACATGCTACCCACTGCAGTGATTGATGAGAATCCATTTCCACTGCACTACTAAACGGATTGCCTCAATATTGTTTTGGTTTGTTCTGATTCCTCCTCATCCTTGTGCGTCCAGACGCAAGACATGCGTCATCACAGTGGATTGGTATTCTGCTGGTAACGGGATTTGCCTCAAGTGAGACGGGACAATTTCTCCAACTGGCACAGCCAGACAGTTGTTAACAGGCACATTAGACATGCACACGTCAGCAACAGAAATTGATTTATTTGGAGACATGGGTTAGAATTAATTTATATTTGTGCCACAGCATAGTTTTTGTCATAAGCCCACGTAAATATGACTCAATAACCTCTGGAATGCATACTTTTTAGATTTAGATAACTTAAAATGTATCTAATGTCAGTTTTTTTTTACTGTCTAATAAAGTATTATTTTAGCTTTATTTCTACAGATAAATCAACTGAGACAAAGATCTCTTTTTCAGCTGAGCCCCGTGTTAAAACAATAAAAACACATTTGTTTTTGACAGGTGAATTAAACAGTTCTCATAGTGCACAATAATAGGCTTTAGCATTCTCTCTGTCTCTCTTTATCTCAATTCAACTATATTTCAGTTTAAAAGGGCTTCATTAGCATGGGAAACATTTGTTAACTTTGCAAAAGAAACTGGAAAATAATAGATGAATAAATAATAAATATAATAAATAATAACAGTGGAAACATTATTCAAAAATGTTATGTAAGCAAACAAAAACGTTTTAAAAGGAAAAAGGCTTTTCAAATGTTGTGTTTATTTTTACAATGTACAGCATTGTAACAATGTGTGAATAGGTAAGTAATGAATACAAGGACAAATAAATAGAGAGATACATCTTTTTGTATTTAATGTTTACGTTTCCATTTTTCTTTGTGCTCAACTTGTTGTCATTTTGTCATGGCAATGGTTCACATATTTTGTTGCTGTTATTGCACATAGCTGTATTTTGCCATGTATGGGAGTTCATCAATGATGGATTTGTTCTCAAATTATTTGTGTCTCTAAATAGAGTACATGACTATAATGTTGTCAAACATTTGGCAATAGATTATGAAATCAATTTCCACCTAATGTTTTGGGCAGTGTGCACATAGTCTGTCTTCGAGGCCTGATAGCTGCCTCACTCGAAACCAAGGACATTCTCGCTCAGTGTATGCATAGTCATATTTTTCATAATTTGGGGTCAGCCACAATAGTCAGGTATTCTGCCACTGCGTACTGTTATGTGGGGCAGGTCGCATTACAATTTGCCCTTTTTGGTTGATTACTTTCAGTGTTTCAAATTGTCCTATTGTGTTTTTCTAATGATTTGGATGAGTATAACTGTGTTGCTCTCCTGGGGCTGGGTGTGTTTGTGAACAGAGCTCCAAGGCCAGCTGGCTTATGAAGCTCTTCTCTTGGTTCATCTCTCTGTAGGCTTTGTTATGGAAGGTTGACGGATAATTGGTGGGTAAGTCTTAATTCTTACCTTTTGGAGAACAACTTGATTGCTTGTTTGTCCCATTTTATGAATTATTGGTTGGAAAATACATGCCAGATCTCACAACCATGAAGGGCAATGGGTTCTGTAACAGTGAAATATTGTAAGACATATCATGCTCAGGATGTTGAGTTTTATGCTCTTTTTGGTGGCACAGAAGGCCCTTCTTGCCTTGTCTCTCAGAACATTCACAGCCTTGCTGAAGTTAGCTGAGGTGTTGATGTTTATGTTAAGATAGGTGTAATTTGCTCTAGGGCAATGCTGTACAGTATATGTACAATTTGTAATCGCTGTCCTAGAATCTGGACCTTTTTTTTTCTGACTGAGATTCACTGTCAGGGACTAAGTCTGACAGAATTTGTGCAGAAAACTACAGTGCCCTCCATAATAATTATTAGTTTAGCACCCTAGGTAAATATGAACAAAAAAGGCTGTAGAAAAATGCAATTGTTATTCATCAGCTTGATCTTACACTAATTTTTTTAATTTTTATCAAACATTTAATTGAGCGAAAATCTTCATCAATTTTATTTTATTAATAAAATTTTATTTTATTTTTTTATTCCAACATGCGTGCTACAATCATTGATATTCATTGGCAGTGCTGCTGCAGGCATCCTTGGGATGAGCAAGATGACCATGTAGGACTAATTGTTGGGAAAGAGAGAGAGACAATATTGCCACGGTCTTCCCCACTGGTCTGTATACAGTAAATCAGGAGAGCACCCACCTCATATCAACATGCAAATCAAATGTGATAGAAATGGACCATATGAGACAATAGCAAGGTTTTGTGTTGACAGTGTGAGTTTTCTCTCCATTAACACAGTCTAAAGGATTAATTCCCTCCTCAGGTCCTCGTCATGACAGTTTAGAAAAATCCTTTGTCGATGTCCCTCTGTGCAACACAAACATCTAATGTATTGAGCTATAAAACATACAAATACACCCCGGGTTAAAAATGCTGTGGAAAACATATTACGACAGATGGCTGCTAAAATATACATGTTTTTCTGAGCACCGTTAATTAGATAGCTGTTGGCTGATAATCCTGACTCCGTTTGAATTCATTGTATGATCGATTCCCATGGTCCTGGAATAATTAGGTCCCAGGGTTCTGCTGTAGAGAGACAGAGGAACACAGTATAGCCTGCTTTTAATCATACACAGACACATCAAGGCACAACATGTCACTTATCCACACTTCACACACAGGATATTTCATATAGGGTAAAAATTTAACTGGGCAGAAAATGTTACCTTGATATTGAGCATCACACAAGCTCTTAGCTATTCCATTTCATTTGGACTGATTTGCATGCCAGACCGATACTGGTTTCTGTTATTCTGTGTGACTGATTGACATAGACAACCTTTATTACTGTAGAGAGCCAGACCGTCAGACAGCTGGGGATGTTTCTCTGTAGGTTACCGTGGCAATTTCCCAGAGTGCATTGCTCCCAACATGACATCTCTCTGGGCTGCGGCCTAGTGTCCTAATCTTTACCTCCCTCATTCTCTCGCTCGCCGTCTCCTACACATCAACACCGCTGCACTGCCCTTCCTCCGTCATCTCTGCCCAGTACAGCCATTCCATCTGAGATAGCCACGTCTCATGAACTGATTTTAATCTCCCAGTCTGTTTTCTGAACATCCTATTACTCTGTCAGGGCTTGGAAAGGGAGCAGAGGAAAATTCAGTTTTGTGTAAATAGGCCCTCTGAAATGGAGGGTTTGTGGTGGTGATAACGCCTGTATGTCTGAGACATTCAACCATCAGTACATCAGTACGTGGAAGTCCCACCCAGTTCACTGCTTAAAAATAGTGTAAGTCCCCCATACAGATGTCCATGCAAATAGAGGCTTTTGGGCACTAGTGTTCATTAAACAGTTGTGCTCAAAAGTTTGCATACCCTTGTAGAATTGGTAATATATGTACCATTTGTGAAGAAAATATGAGTGAGCAGGCAAAACACATTTTTTATTTCTTATGGGATTCACATTCAATCATACAATCATAAAACAAAACATGGCAACAAAGAAAAAAAATGAACTGACCCCTGTTCAAAAGACTGCATACCCTTAGTTCTTTGAGGTAGTTCTATGTTTTATGAGGTAGTTCTATGAGGCCCCGAATTCTTGCAGGTGGTATAGCTGCCCATTCGTCTTGGCAAAATGCCTCCAGGTCATGCAAAGTCTTTGGTCATCTTGTATGAACTGTATGTTTGAGATCTCCCCAGAGTGGCTCAGGAGACTATGATAACAATTCCAGAACCTCCACCTTTTTCTGCTGTAACCACTGGAGGGTAAGCTTGGCCTTGTACTTAGGGTCATTATTGTACTGGAAAGTCCAAGAATGTCCCATGCGCAGCTTTCGTGCAGAATAATGCAAATTGTCTGCCAGTATTTTCTGATAACATGCTGCATTCATCTTGCCATCTTCCCATTCTTTTTCACAAGATTCCCCGTGCCTTTAGAGTTCACACCCCCCAAAAACATCAGTGAGCCACCACCATGCTTCACAGTGGGGATGATATTCTGTTCACTATAGGCCTTGTTGACCCCTCTCCAAACATAGTGCTTATGGTTGTAACCATGAAGCTTTATTTTGGTCTTGTCACTCCAAATTACAGTGTGCCAGAAGCTGTGAGGTGTGTCAAGGTGTTGTCTGGCATATTGTAACATAGGTTACCTGTGGGTTTTTCTTTGTATCCCGAACAATTCTTCTGTGAGTTTTGGCTGAAATCTTTCTTGTTCTACCTGACCTTGGCTTGGTATCAAGAGATCCCCGAATTTTCCACTAAGTGATTGAACAGTACTGACAGGCGTTTGCAAGGCTTTGGATATCTTTTTATATCCTTTTCCATCTTTATAAAGTTCCATTACCTTGTTACGCAGGTCTTTTGACACTTCTTTTCTGCTCCCCATGGCTCAGTATGTAGCCTGCTCAGTGCATCCACATGAGAGCTAAAACTCATTGACTATTCATACACAGACACTAATTGCAATTTAAAAAGCCACAGGTTTGGGAAATTCACCTTTAATTGTCATTTTCACCTGTGTATGTCACCTTGTGTGTCTGTAACAAGGCCAAACATTCAAGGGTATGTAAACTTTTGATCAGGGCCATTTGAGTGATTTCTGTTATCATTATGATTTAAAAAGGAGCCAAACAACTATGTGATAATAAATGGCTTCGTACGATCACTATCCTTAAATAAAAGACTGTTTTTTTGCACGATCAGTCATGTTTTCAAAATCAATGCCAAATTTCACAATTTCTGCCAGGGTATGCAAACTTATGAGCACAACTTTATTCATTGCCAGCAAACTACCAGGGAGCGCCCATTTTTGCCTGTTCAGAACAGCAATGTTTTGTGCTGTGATATGTTTGATTCAAGGGCCCCATCCAGTGTGTTATGGGAACACTAGCCTGCTCATACAGCAGTGGTTAAACGGAGGAGTTAGCAGCGAACTAGACGCCTACTGAGGCCATGGAACATGAGCAGATGAGAGCTTCAAATTTTGCAGACACTACATGGAGACCAGGCCCACTGGCTGCTTCTGTTCCTTTTTTGGAATGTAACCTTGGAGATAGTAGTATCATGTTGAAGTGAAAACATGGCGTTATAATGTTGGAGTATTCTGGGATCATGGAAGTCAATAACAATATTATACATTTTTGAAGGAGTACGAAGGTGAAAGTGTCAAGTGTGTATCCAGTGTTAACACTTTATTTGAATGGTCAATCTGTAGGTGCTTTACAGACTATCCATAACATTCCAACTATTTACTAACATTAACCCTAACCTTAAACCTCATCATACAGTATATCTAACATTAACCCTTTCCCTATTCCTTACACTAATACTTATTCTAAACTTATCTTAACCTTAGCAAGCATTTACATTATTGCCGGACCGCGTAAGCAGAGCCAGCCAAGAAGACCAAATGTCTCTTACTGAGTGATTGAGTGACTGACTGATTGACTGACAGACTGTCTGACTACCCCTTGTGAAATAACGTAATGGTTAGAGACATGGCCTGCCAAGCAGGTGACCAGTGTTCAAGCCTCACCGCAGACTAAACAAATCACGTATTTGGATTTGTCTCTAAGGAATATTTATCCACTCTGTACTATTTAGCCATTGCACAACAATATACAGCTCCGGAATAAATTAAGAGACCACTGCACCTTTCCTTCCCAAAAAAGTTGAAAAGGAACATTTTGAGTGAAGTACAGAAGCGTTGAATTTGCAGTGGTCTCTTAAATTTAACCCTTCTGTTCCTCACTCAAAACCTCCCTTTTCGACTTTTTTGGAAAGGGAAGAAAAAGGTGCAGTGGTCTCTTAATTTTTTCCGGAGCTGTATATCCACTCTGTAATACCATTAATCTCATATATTTAAAAGAATAATTGTATTACGTGATCCTTTTATATTTTTATTGTTTTCTAAAGAAACGAAACCAGCCATGGAGTGATTGGAGTCATTGTTTTCATTATAGGTACTGTATAACTATTTGAAAGCCATCTACAGTAATGTTTGTACAAGAGTACACTTTAGTTCTGTTAATAAACTTTCTGTTGTCCACGTAATTTCTGCAAAAATGTAATGGCTGAGGTCAAAGTTACATTCCCGCTGTAAATAGTGTAGTGGTTAAAGACACAGTCAGTCACACAGAAACATGTGAATCGAAACCAGCCATGGCCAACAAAATTCTTCCCTTCTAATCGCAGCCTGGCTGAACTAGGCTTACCTGGTTCCTTTTCTGGTTTTTGAAAGTTTGTTAATAGTATGAATGTCTGTAGCACACCTGCAGAATCATTGTTTATTTTGACTAACCAAATAAAGTGTAACCAGGTAATGTTATAAAAATGCCACATTTAATGTATTGTTTCTTCTCAATTAATTAGTCCAAATGTCAAATATATGTCCACCTTCCTTCCATAAATTGTGTGAAAATTCAAACAAATTGCATAATTATGTAGACGTGGAATCCCTCATGTACAGTATACACTGATGAGCCAAAACATTATGAACACTCACAGGTGAAGTGAGTAATGTTGAGCTCCTAACAAAGGCAAGTGTCAAAGTTTGGGTAGATTAAATGGTAAGCAAACAATCAGTTTTCGTAGTCAGTGTGTTGGATGCAGAAGAAATGGATAGGAAAGACATGAGCAAATTTGACAATGGCCAAAATGTTATGGCCAGATGATTGGGTCAGAGCTTCTCTGAAACCGCAAGGCTTGTGGGGTGCTCCTGGGCAGCAGTGTTCAGTACCTACCGACAGTGGTCCGACAAGGGACAAACCACAAACCACAAACCAGCGACAGGGTGTTGGGCGCCCAAGGCTCATCAATGCGCAAGGGCAACGAAGGCTATCCCGTCAGGTCCAAACCGACAGAAGGTCTACTGTGGCACAAGTCACAGAAAATTTTAATGATGGTTACAGGAGGAATGTGTCACAACACACAGTGCATCACACCCTGCTGCGTATGGGGCTGTGTAGCCACAGACCGGTCAGAGTGCCCAAGATGACCCCTGTACACCATCAAAAGCGCCTACAATGGGCACGCAAGCGTCGGAACTGGACCTTGAAGCAGTGGAAGAAGGTTGCCTGGTCCGACGAGTCACATTTTCTTTTACATCACGTGGACGGCCGTCTACGTGGGCGCCGTTTACCTGGGAAGGTGATGGGATCAGGATGCATTGTGGGACGATGACAATCCGGTGGAGGGAGTGTGATGTTTTGCTGGGAAACCCTTGGTCCGAGCATTCATGTGGATGTCAGTTTGACACGTGCCACCTACCTTAAAATTGTTGCAGACCAGGTGCCCCCCTTCATGGCAGTGGTATTCCCTGATGGCATCCCCGCCGAGTGCATGCCTTGGATTGGCGCTGTTTTGGCGGCATGCGGAGGACCAACAGCACATTGGCAGGTGGTCATAATGTTTTGGCTCATCAGTGTATACTTGCAAGTGCTTGTTTTGTGTCTGTGCATATGTCCGTGTTTTAATGTGCGACTGTAAGCGTTAGGAAATACAGCACGTCTCTGACGAGCCGACCGAGCTCCACTCATGGGTATTCAACGTGCCTTTCCAATCCTCTGACCCGCACTCTGATGCATAGCTTGCTATGCAGAATATTAACATTGTCTTATTATCAAGAACCTGCAGCACCAGCCGTCTCCCCTCCCTGGGTAGAAACTGAAGAGGGAGAGATACTGTATCACCGCTGCACAGCTCAGCTCTTCCCAGTTCGTTCCATTAAATTGAGGCTGATGTGTATCGGCCACATGCTGAGCTACTGTGGCTGTAGATCCGTGACAGAGACAATTCTCTTTTAATCATGTGGGTGAAAACCAGCTCTAAACGTTGGTTTTCTCCACTGTTATTCAAAGGAATGTGACAGAGGTTTTTCCAGAACCATTCTGATTGCATGGTACCGAATTTTCGTTTTCAGTTGACACAGGGCAAATGACAGTCTTGATTTAAGTTTGGCCGTTAATAAGAAAACTCAGCTAAGTCTCTTTCTAAATTATCATTTGCAATGTTCAGTGAGTGTGAAATTCAAGTTTGTCTCTGCAGTCCACTGCTGCCGTAGTAAAACATGATGATATCCTGCCAAATGAAACCAATATGATTTCCCATAAACATCGTGTGAATAGAGAACTCAGCTCATCTGAGTCAGAATACAGTAACTACACCTTACTGAAAAAGTCAGTGAGTCAGTTTTTCACCTTTACATTTTCATATACAGTATCTCACAAAAGTGAATACACCCCTTTGGGCCCTTCCCTCTACATAGGACCCGTCACCCTTGTCTCTCCTGCCTACTGCCCCATTACAATAATAGAAATTCAGAAAATATGTACAGTATCTCACAGAAGTGAGTACACCCCTCACATTTTTTGTAAATATTTGATTATATCTTTTCATGTGACAACACTGAAGAAATGACACTTTGCTAAAATGTAAAGTAGTGAGTGTACAGCTTGTATAACAGTGTAAATTTGCTGTCCCCTCAAAATAACTCAACACACAGCCATTAATGTCTAAACCGCTGGCAACAAAAGTGAGTACACCCCTAAGTGAAAATGTCCAAATTGGGCCCAATTAGCCATTTTCCCTCCCCGGTGTCATGTGACTCGTTAGTGTTACAAGGTCTCA
>JACXGI010002999.1:0-10319 GCA_016801175.1 Esox masquinongy | reverse complement strand
CTATTGCTCTCACACTCCCTCATACTGGTCCCTGGAAGTTCAACATGGCACCTCATGGCAAAGAACTCTCTGAGGATCTGAAAAAAAGAATTGTTGCTCTACATAAAGATGGCCTAGGCTATAAGAAGTTTGCCAAGACCCTGAAACTGAGCTGCAGCACGGTGGCCAAGACCATACAGCAGTTTAACATGACAGGTTCCACTCAGAACAGGCCTCGCCATGGTCGACCAAAGAAGTTGAGTGCACGTGCTCAGCGTCATATCCAGAGGTTGTCTTTGGGAAATAGACGTATGAGTGCTGCCAGCATTGCTGCAGAGGTTGAAGGGGTGGGTGGTCAGCCTGTCAGTGCTCAGACCATACGCCGCACACTGATTCAAATTGGTCTGCATGGCTGTCATCCCAGAAGACAGCCTCTTCTAAAGATGATGCACAAGAAAGCCCGCAAACAGTTTGCTGAAGACAAGCATGGATGGATTACTGGAACCATTACTGGAACCATGTCCTGTGGCCTGATGAGACCAAGATAAACTTATTTGGTTCAGATGGTGTCAAGCGTGTGTGGCGGCAACCAGGTGAGGAGTACAAAGACAAGTGTGTCTTGCCTACAGTCAAGCATGGTGGTAGGAGTGTCATGGCCTGGGGCTGCATGAGTGCTGCCGGCACTGGGGAGCTACAGTTCATTGAGGGAACCATGAATACCAACATGTACTGTTACATACTGAAGCAGATCATGATCCCTTCCCTTCGGAGAATGGGCCGCAGGGCAGTATTCTAACATGATAACGACCCCAAACACACCTCCAAGACGACCACTGCCTGCTATAAAAGCTGAGGGTAAAGGTGATGGACTGGGCAAGCATGTCTCCAGACCTAAACCCTATTGAGCATCTGTGGGGCATCCTCAAACTGAAGGTGGAGGAGCGCAAGGTCTCTAACATCCACCAACTCTGTGATGTCGTCATGGGGGAGTGGAAAAGGACTCCAGTGGCAACCTGTGAAGCTCTGGTGAACTCCATGCCCAAGGGGGTTAAGGCAGTGCTGGAAAATAATGATGGCCACACAAAATATTGACACTTTGGGCCCAATTTGGACATTTTCACTTAGGGGTGTACTCACTTTTGTTGCCAGCGGTTTAGACATTAATGGCTGTGTGTTGTGTTATTTTGAGGGGACAGCAAATTTACACTGTTATACAAGCTGTACACTCACTATTTTACATTGTAGCAAAGTGTCATTTCTTCAGTGTTGTCACATGAAAAGATATAATCAAATATTTACAAAAATGTGAGGGGTGTACTCACTTCTGTGAGATACTGTAAATATTTTCTGAATTTCTATTATTGTAATGGGGCAGTTGGCAGGTGAGACAAGGGTGACGGGTCCTATGTAGAGGGAAGGGTCCAAAGGGGTGAGAGGAAGGAAACGGAGAGGAATGGCCCAAAGGGGTGAGAGGAAGGAAACGGAGAGGAATGGCCCAAAGGGGTGAGAGGAAGGAAACGGAGAGGAATGGCCCAAACTGGTGAGAGGAAGGAAACGGAGAGGAAGGGCCCAAAGGGGTGAGAGGAAGGAAACGGAGAGGAATGGCCCAAACTGGTGAGAGGAAGGAAACGGAGAGGAATGGCCCAAACTGGTGAGAGGAAGGAAACGGAGAGGAATGGCCCAAACTGGTGAGAGGAAGGAAACGGAGAGGAATGGCCCAAACTGTAGTCCGAGCTGGTGCTTGAACCCTGATTGCCACACCGGACTCTGGCACTGTCACCTAAATTAACACATTTCATGTGCTCTAATAGGCTTGTATGTTCTTCAAAGGATTGCACTGACTGTATCATACATCTGTAAACATAAACATAAATATATTTATATAAATATATTTATGTTTACAGATGTATGATACAATATACATCTTTTAACAAATATAAGTGTATGCATAATTGTTAACCAAAACATGGTCTGGAATTAAATTAAGTAGAGGTTTTTCATAGTTTATGTCATATACTGCAAAACTGTGCTATCCCATCTGTTGTAACCACAGTTCTCTTGCCTTGGGTGAATTGATGTTTTAACACAAATAGTGGGATTTGTCCTTCTACTGCAGGAGACCAGATAGGCTGAGTCACTCTCCAGTCACAGTAAAAGTGAAATGAGTTTAGTCTCATCCCTATATAATGGCTCTCCCCCACTCTGTCCCTCCAAGGTTTAAGAAGCCGGCTGATGTCTTGTGTCCCCTAGGTGTTAGCCTGTTCCCCTGTCCCTGCCGTTGCCAAGCACCATGCCATGCCATCCCACTGCCTATATGCCAAATCAAAGTAACATGATTAAAAGCGGCCTTCTGCCCCTTTTCTCACATTCTTATTCACAGAAGGAATGCAGTAAATGAAACGTCACTTTGAACTGACACCATAGGGCATTTTATAACTGATAACCGTTGTGAGTTTAAACGGTCTAATTACTATTATGGTCTAAATTACACTGGGGGCTTGGTAAGATGCTGTCATTGCTAAAGTGGGAAGATGTTAAGTAAAAAACAATGTTGTTGTCATTAGTTATCAATGTTTGACAAAAATGTCTAGCAATGCTAATGTTAGCTAGCTCATTCAGGGGAACACCCCAAAAATCTGCGGTGGATAAATATCAAATGTAATTTGCACCGATCAACATGGTGAAATAAAAATGATGTTAATCCTTCAGCCATGCCTCCAAGAATGCCCTTGTAATAACTGAAGTCTTGCCAATCCTAGACTACTGCAACAAAATGTAGATGTTGCCACTAAAAAGTTGTGCAGTGAATTTGATACTTCATCACTTTGCCAGCACTTTGTCACCAACACCCCCCTCAACACTCATTACTGTTCAGCTGGACTTCACTACTTACATGACGCCAGACTCACTAGTACAAACACAAGTCCCCCTTCTGCAAATTCCTCCTCTACCTTGGCTCACTCCTTAACATGCGCTATTGCAACAGTAACCTATTTCACATATCTACCAAAGACCTACACTTTCTTTGGCCATCATTCATTTCAGTTTTTGACTGCCAATGACTGGATTGAAGAGTATTACAAAATATTCTTAAACTTCACACTTTCGTAACACCTCACTCATTCAAACAGGCTATGGCTGGAGCCAAAATTGCAGCCAAATTTGCTGATAGAGAGGGTTCCTTCGGTGATTTATGTTGCTGTAATGTTGTCCATGGCCTATGACAGCTGGCCCGTATGTATCATTTAGGACAGCAAGGTCATGTCCTCAGAATTGTGTTTTGATGTTGGTTTTATTTACACACTATTTTAATTTCTAAAGCAAAGATTTTGTTGATTCATGATCACCACCTGCTTGCTGCCTACATCGCCACGGTGACATTTGTGTTGTGAAGTGAAGCCAGGCATATGATCTAGGTATCGTAAAATATTTATGTTAGTTAAGATGTTTGTGCAAAGGTTCTTCTTTGACAGTGTTGCTCAAGTTGACAAAGAGTCTAAATTGCAGTGCAGAAGCACTTAAATTTATTCAAAGACTGCCGATAAAGAAGACAAGCATGATAGCTGGCTTGCTAGAGAAATCACAGATTTTTGGTAATTTGACAATAGCTGTTGTGTAACCAACTCAATGTCATTTAAGCTAGCAAGCTTGACTAGTTTTCAAGATAGCTAATGTTAACTAATGCATTGAACCCAATTGGCTTCATTGAAAAATATTTGTCTTGTCTATTCATTTTCTACAGTATGTTATTAGGACCCTGGCCAATATTCAAGTCACACAAACCGAGCTAGAGTTGACAGTAGTGATAATTAACAAGCTACATGTGATGGAGGGGAGAGAGAGAAAGAAACAATGTGAGGAGATGGATGATTGAAAAAAATAGCAGATATTGGAAGGAAGGAAGGAAGGAAGGAACATTAGAAATGTAGCATAGACATTTCCATCATTCCCAATTTTTACTATGTCAGAGGCCGAGACCACTGCTGTCGGTTTAGCCAATCCAATGATCTTGTTTGGTTCAAACTGTTTCTATATGTTAGAGAGTATGGGAATTTGTGCAAAAGGGCTTTATCACCACTCAGTAGAAGTACTATATTGTATTATATTGTATCAATTGTATTATATTGAGTTAATTTGTTATCGGCAGAAGTCAGTGCCGCAAAGAAGACAATACAAGAAATAAACATATTATACATAGCAAGTGTTAGTTCTCAAAGACAACAGAAGAGGTGTCTGTGGAGTTATTTTAGATACTCTTATACTTTCTGAAAATGGGCAGAGACTCTGCTGTCTTAACCTTAAGGGGAAGCTGGTTCCACCATTGGGGTGCAAGGAGAGAGAAGAGTTTTGACTGGGCAGATCTGCCAAAATGATCTTATCCCACAGAACTGCCGATTAAATCCACAAATGATCTACATCTTAACTGGGTCCTAGTAATCAGGCGAAACTACATTTCTTCATTCACCACCCAATTCATCCAGCTTGCATCGTTTGCTCCAACATGTTTTTCATTTCTTCCACATCGACTTTACGTCAGAACTTAAGATCTGCTCGAACGAGCCACACGTGACACAGCAAATTCCCCAAATTGGGTGAGTTCCTCTGACATACAATAGATCAAAACAAGCCCACTTCTTGTGACCCTGACAGCTTACCCAGTGCTTTTTCACAACTTTTGAGGAACAAATGTGTCTTTCAATTCTGGAAACTCGAACAAACCATACCACAAGATATGAGGGAATGTTCTGATCACTGGATTGTCGATTGACATATTTTCCCTTATTTTAGACAGTCTTTCAATTTCACATGACTATTGTCATTTGAGTCAATATCCACATTGCTTTGACATCCGCCATCTTCCCGTCTTGAAAGCCCTCCACTAAGGCACGCTAGGAAACTTCTGTCCTCTTCTCTCCTGGATTGACAGTCCTCCAGATTGCCCTCACTTGACTAGTGGTCAAGGCTTCGCCGGCAGAGCACATTACCTAAACTGGTTGCTGCTGCCCTCTGGAGATGAGTTGTGGAAATGTTGTTTGTGGTTCATCTGTGGTGGAATTCACATGGGCAGCCCCGTTCTTTTTAAAACATTTTTTTTCCAGTGCTGATCTGATTCATCAGGGTAAAAAAATACCAAAATTGGGCAGATTTTTGCTTAAAATTTATCAAACTGGATATGAGCTGCACATCACCTCTCCGTAACACACACCCACTGTTCTCCTCATCTTGCTTGCTCTGTCTGGTCAAAAGTTGGCAGCTATTGAAGTTCCAATAGCATTTCAAGTTGCATTTCAACAAGACCAGTCCACAGCCACCACAGTAACTAAGATGACGATGACTAGACTCCCGCAACACTGTCTATACTCAATCACAGGACAAAACATACACTTAGTGGACAGTTTATTGGATACACACATCTACAGTAGAACCGCTTTGCCTTCAGAGTTGGAAACAAAGGAGGCTGTTTGAGAAATGACTGCTTATAATAAGATCTAGACTGGAGTGAATGGAATGGTATCAACCATAAGCAAACCATGGGGATGATGTGTTTGACACCATTCTATGAATTCCATCCCAGCTATGAATCTGTCCTCCTCAGTTAAAACTCCACCACTCCCCTGTGGTTGGAAAAGTCCCAAAGCTACAGTGGTCCACGCCGACTTGATGGCATCGTGAGGTTGCTTACGTCACTAGTTCAGCTCATTCTAACATTAATGCTAACAGTAACTGAATGCCCTGATACTTTCTTGCCTTCATGATATAACAAGCCATGGCCAAGTGACTCCCTGGTGGAAGAATACATTTTCGTGGACAGGGCAGTGTACCTTATCAACTGGCCACTCAGTTTATATCACAATTGGTTTTACTATCAAGAGATGTACTTCCTTTTTTGTCAGAAGATTGTTGCGCATGTGGACAGTAAGCTATAAATTATGCACCAGAAAAATGCCTACGCTGCACTGTCTAGATGTGTTCAATGGTACCTCTCTGCAAATAGGAATTGGATACATTTTAAATCCCTTTTTATGGAAGCTGCAAAGTGAAGTGATGATTTACAGCTGGTGGCCCAACTCCTGAACATGCTGTGCTCACGATAGTTCAGGGCTCCAGGCTGACTTATGTTTCTAATTATTTCTATTTCTATTGAACAAATCAAAAGATGAGCAGTACAGGAATATCAATCAAAATCTTACTGGAAGACTGACTTCTTTTTGACTGATGCTAAACAAACAATGACCTGCTGTGGTTCACTGTTATGTGAGGCCCTGATTGTAACAGTGTTACCAAATGAATTGGCACTAACTTGCTGCACATCAATAGAAATGACTTTAATTTTAAAAGAAACGACAGTTATGATCCGCTGCTTATTATATACAACAACAGAGTATTATACATAAACCAAAACATAATCAAAAGTAATTCTAAGAAAGATACATTTACTTAGATACCGTGAGAATACTGATACTTTTATGTAGATGAAAGTTCTGCAGAAAGGGTCATTGGCTGCCCCTGCCCTCTGCCGAGGTGCTACCGGAAGGACTCCAGAGCAAAGAGAGCCTGCTGGTGACAACATTGCTGGTGTAGAGCAGGCTGCACCATACAGCCCTGAGAACTCTGCCTGTCTCCCTGCATGCAAATACACTGTACTGAAACGGTGTCCTTCAACTGTAAATCCACATACATAATATACTCACCACTCATATGCCATTATTATACATACGCTCTCCACCCAATGTATATATGGAAATTCTGAATATCTGTGGATTTAATTAGGGATTAAAGATGATTTTGATGTTTTAGCCTTTCTAGTGGCATTCTGGGAAATGTCCACTAGAGTGTAATGTCGAGGATGTCGAGCTGATATGCCTTGTAGTACACACTGTGTTATTTCATTTATAGGCTTTACAAAAATACTTCTACTTCACAACTAATCAAGTACGATGATGTTTATTATTAAAATTATTAAAACTCATGATGTCTCAAATTTCTTATCCCACTTTGGCAAACAATTCTGTGTCCCAATTTGCCATAACTGACTGCAGTACAACAGGAACGTGTTGTCATGGATGGGCTTCTGCAGCAGACCACTACGAAGACTCAACTCCACCACCTGAAAATGAGATGCAGCTCTAGTGCAACCAAAAACTGGAAATTGAGGATTGGAAAATGCCGTTTGGTTCAACAAATGCCTGAACAGACCAGAGACCTATCTATACCTATCCCCAATCAAGTATATTTGAATAAATACCTAATCCTAGTATCAGACAGCTTCTTGTTTGGCTCTGTGCAGCAGGTGTCATTTCAATGGTCAGAGCTGCAATAAATCACTGCATGCTCAATTTGTACCTCCCCTTGACAACGAGCACACAATGTGACCCAGGCAATTGATTTCTAGAGAACAAAAAGTAAGATAAGGTTTGGAGAAAATATACAGAAAAAAGGCTGCCACCATACTCAGAAAAAACGTAAGTAGCTGTGGTTTTTGTTTTTGTTGTGGTTTACGTAAGTAGCTGTGGTTTTTTACTAGCCTACACTTTTTTAAAAAACCCTGTTATGTATATCTCTGGCAACGACACAACCACCCGCCTAAAATTAATGGAGCAACTCATCTCTTTTAAAAGAAAACACTTTTGTATGCATTGTTAACAATACTGTAGGTTGCATAAAGGAGCAAGCTGATACATGTAGCTGTCATTACTTACATGACAACATTGTAACAACACACCTTATCAGAAAAACTACCATTTATTTTTTCTTCCAACAGGGGGAGCAGTTTTCTGTAAGGTTCCGTACACAGCCGAAAGTCGGATTCAGTAGTCACTATGTCAGCAGCAGAGCACACATTTATAATATGGTTAGTCAGCAATGTTGTTGCAATTAGGTTTAAATGGGGTTTCATTTTATGGTGGTTTAAAACCTTAGATTGCACAAGCATACTGCACTTACCCATCCCATCTGTTACTTTAGCATGTTGCCTGTTTGGGGTTAGATTTAAAATCACATTTTAAAGGTCAAATCTAGTTAGATCATTTTCATAAAACAGTGTGTTTTTGGAGGAGCTTGAAAAGTTAAATGAGGTGATCATGTATAGTACAGTATAAATGGGCAGGTATAAATAGGCAGGGTTCATGACTGGCCGCATATCTACAGCAAATTCATTCATAACAGTTCTCTGAATTTACTTGGGCTAGTTACATTAGGCCTAGCTATTTTAATATAAATGTTGATAGTGTGGGTAGTATTGATGAGTTTTTTTGTTGTAAAACAGAGTTCAGTTGTAAAATAGACCAAGGTCTCAGTTGAATTCTCGGTATCAATAAATATTAAATAAAAAAATCACCTTCACAGCTGAGGTTGAAGATTGCAAACAGTGTTCCTTAGAGGAAACAAAAAGATGAACAGTATTTTTGCAGATAATCTTTTCCACGGCCCAGTACATTGAACAGATTTTAAATAGCAAATTTGATGATTTCAATATGCAAATTGACGGTCATGACAGTGGAATGTATCAACGTGTGTTCAGCTTCTAGAGAGGCGACAAATCTATTGGGATTACTCTATACACTAGTTGCACTTCAGCCTACATGCTCTGCAGGAAATGCGGTAAGACTTCAAAGCATGAGAGCAAGTTCATCGTTTTGTGTTAATATACATGTGGGGCCTATTGCAAAAACATCTACCCCTACTGATGCCGTGAAATGTCTCGGCAAACCATCAAAATGCGCTAACTCACCTGACCAGCTAACACTACTGTAACTGTCACTGACCACCCCATAACCACGCAATAACTCAGATGTCAGCGTAATGCTTTAGACCTCGTTGAAGCCGACATCTTTCAACGGCACAGTACCCAAGGGGGTGAAATTATAATAAGAATATTTTAGTATTATAAATAAAGCATTTCATTACTATCTTGGCTATGGCATACAGCAGATGCCCGCGGGTCCAGTATATTGCAGCGTAAATTGGCACAGTCGAACCAGACTTCCTTGTAAAGTTGTGTTCTAGCCACTCCTTGTTTTAGTCGGGCACCGGTGAACTTAAGTGTGTGCGCGTACACACAATAAGAAACAACTGTTTCTTATTAGTGTGGGGCAATAGCATTACGATAACATACAATTCTGCTAGAGGCTAAGTAGAACTAAGAAACATTGTACCTGCATTAGAGGAGGGGGTGACAGGATGCTAATCTCACTAGAATAGTTGGGAGCAAGAACAGACCGCTTGGTATTCGGTAGTAAACGGGCAGAATGCCAAATAAGGGAAAAGACGCTAGAGCTAGAAGTCGATTGGTTGGAATAACAACAGGGAAACCCTAAGACGGCAGCTGCAATGAGAGATGTGTTAAACAACATATATCTTACCCATATATGGTATGAACCGCTCCTTTACCCAGAAGAGCAGAAAAACGGGAAACACACTGTCTCCAGATATATCTGTATGGGGGAATAAAGAGAATTGCCGGCACTGCGATTTTGTCTCCTCTTAATCTCTTCTCATTAACCAACCCGGGGAAGTACTTTAGGTCGGTACTTCAACAACTTGGGGGCTCGTCCGGGATGAGAAGGAGATCTGAATTTGAGAAAAGTTTGCTGACCACGACAGACACTGACGGTTCGTGGCCACAACAAATGAGGTAAGCAGAACCTGTTTCATCAAATCTGCATATTTGGCTTAATCACTAAATTCTGAACTAGAAGTGTCTTGACTGGGAAGTATCAAATTGGGGAGGACAATATTCGGCAGAAAAGAGTGGGTTAGAGGCCCGGGAAGCGGGGACTTTCCGAATTCTACGGTTAAAACTAGTACATTTTTATTGGATAGGTTTTAATCGTGTTAAAACGGGGTTGGAGACCCGGGAAGTATAGATGTTCCCGAATTCTTGATTCTAGGTTTGGCAACCTACCCTATCACCTGACAAGGAGATCCATAGGGTGCTGGGTTAGAGTCCCGGGGAAATAGGGATACCCCAAATTCTAAGAGTACTGGGTCAGGGACCCGGGGTTTGGAACCCCTAATTAAGAATACTGGGTCAGGGACCCGGGGTTTGGAACCCCTAATTAAGAGGATTGGGTCAGGGACCCGGGGTTTGGAACCCCTAAATTCTACTAAATAGGAAAATCATAAAAATAATAAAAGACCAAATAAAAACTATAAAAAAGGAGAAGGGGTGAAGTGGCGAAGTAGTTACACCAGTGTCTCGACCACAAAAAGCCCCCACTCATTACGCACGGCTACCTAACGGTGATAACGAAGTGCGTTTTAAGTGGTGAGGGACAAGTAGTGGTTGATTGGGTCACGTCGCTCGGGTGAACTCCATACAGACTGACCGGCTGGTGCAA
>JACXGI010002998.1:53007-67979 GCA_016801175.1 Esox masquinongy | reverse complement strand
GGAAGAGCATGGTTAACTTAAAGTCTCCATATAGTAACTGTCCAGATTGATATATCTCAGCCTTTGACCGGGTTGTCTGAGCAGCCGACAGTCTATGAGTCTCTGTGCCTCTTGGAGCCATCTGAGTGCAACCTTGCATTTTTAGACTACACCATAGTGGCGACTATTCCTTGTATGTACATTCTGCAAATGCTAATTCAGTCATCTGTACTGTTGGAAGAGAATATAAGCTCGAAACTTGAAATGCATAATCAGAACAATCTGTCATGACGTTACTCTGCTAGTCTCTGTACTCATGCTCTGTTGATGTTGTGGCGGTTGTTCCCATGGATCCATGTAATTAAACTTGAAATAATCAACTGTTATACCAGACTCTGAGGAGTTTTTATTTTAATAAATCGCGAACATTTTCCATCTTCCACACTGACAATCCGCCCTATATCATGAAACATCATGTAGTGTTAACATGCAACTTTTAAACCAATTTTACTCTCAGATCATTAAACATCAACTCATTAGGCTTTAGACAACTACTAACAATGCTCCTAAACAACATGATCTTTTATGATATCATCATCCCAGTAATTAGGGAACGGGAACAAATCTGAAATGTCTGAATCCTCATTTACATGCTTCTGGAACATTACCTGTGTTGCGAACTTAGAAACACATTTTTATTAAACAAGACAAAAATATACCACAAGCAAACAAAAGGGCAATAGTGGCTAAGGCAGTAGTCAACAACTTGTATATTGTCATCCCCCAGGGACCAACCATAGATAACCCTGAGAATGGGTCCCACCCATGAACTGTATGAAGCTCTTCTATACCTTTATTAGTTTCTTGGACTAAATTAATTACCTTTTGTGATGCATCAGAGATAAATGTACAACACTCAGATCCCACCACCTGACAGACACCGCCCGGGGAAGCCAAAATCATGTCTAGTGCCATTCTATTTTGTAGAGCAACTGAACGGGTTTCACTGAGCTCTGTGTCTATTGCTGCAATTGTGTCAGTGGTCAAATTCATGTGTTTTTACAACACTGTGGACAGGGCCATTATCTCTTCCTGTGAGGTGTATGTGCCATATCCTGGGATCAGTACACTGAATATACATTGAGTTCTAGTAAGTGTTCGCTTATGGCGAGGTTGGGATTGATATAAGGCTGCCATTTCCCCGTGGTCGGCTCGCCTAATCAAAGGGACCAAGTACACCATGTAGCATACCCCACCTGCGTCTCTAGGAATGCAACTGTATGCTTTCCCACCACAGACTACATAGACCTGCTCCGGCAAAGCTCCTAGAGCCGTGAAATTGGTTTGAGTCGTGGCGGAACAATCACTATGTCCTAAACTCTTTGTGGCTCCTGAAGCGTCTGTAATACAGAGCGAGACATTATGCAATTCATAAACAGGTATTGCTGACCAAGTCTGGGCACAATCACGCAAACTGAGCTTCTCAGGTATGGCAGGAGTGGAACAATTATGCAAATTGATGGTCATTGAATCTATGTTCAGGTATGTTTCCCATGGGATATAGTTAACCACCGCATCAATACGGACAGAGAAACCTAAAGGTAAGGGATTACAGGTTATACCTGATCTGGCTTCATCCTCCTTAGTGTGACAGTCTGTCTGCACCAGGGTCATTTGTATCCTTACAGTATAGCCACGTGCTCCTATTCCCTCGGTGTAGGTTAACCTAAATAATGTGGCGATTGTTAAATTCTACTATCACCATATAGACCAAATTTAAGTTAACCTCACTCGGCTGGTCAGGAATGGCTGACGGGTTATAACAGTCCTTATCTGGCATCGTCATTTGTGCTGCCACCTCCGTCCAACCATGTGCCTGCCAGTCTGCTACTGAAAATGGGATAGGGGTTAAGATAGAGGAACGTGAGGATGTTGGTATGTGTTGACAGATCCAACAATTAGTCACGTTCTTGTGCTTTGCAACTATTATCCTAAGGGCTATGTTGTCTGGCTCTAACAGTGCTCTCCTTACTCTACTTGGCTTAGGACGTCATGGTGCAAGAGTAGGAACTACAGTAATATGTGCGACTGTTAAGGGACATATCATAGCGGGTCTACCTTTGGGGTAGTCAGGTGATCTGCAAGGGGTGTTGTCTTCATCAATACTGAAACACCAGTAATCCTGGATTATTCCTAGAGGTTTGGAAATGTTAACAGTACAATAATCATCATGACATCTCCACCTATTCACATGGTTGGGAAAATTGTATGGGAACATAGTGCTCCCACCTGTATTTAGGTGAGTCCAATACCATTTACTATCCTTCAACAATGGCCTTGCCAGTACATAACAATCCCCATCCTGGGGACAGTTAATCATGTCACAAGAGATTAACATAGTCTGTTCAAATTTGGGCCCTATCTGTATCTGTCATTCAGGCCTTTTCTCATGGTGTACAAATGTCTCTTTCCTTGCTTCATTAGGTGTCAAATTTACAATGTGCCCATGATCATCATAGTGCGGTTTGAAAATCCACACTATCGGTATGACAACGACAATACTTAAAATCAGCAGGCACCCGATGGTACATCTCATTCCTCCGGACCTCCTGAAGGTGTTCCATGGTCCTTGTCTCTCTGGCTCCATGGTCGCAGGCTGTGTTGGAGTTGATGGTTACTAGCACCACAACCCACACCGCTCTTAGGTAACTTCAATTTACCTATTCTTTCGTCGTATCTTCTAACGCTGGAGCCTTCTTACAGTGTGGCATGGACACATGTTCCTTGTTCAGCAACTCTGACAGCAGACAGAGTGACCAGTTGAACTTGGTATGGACCCAACCAGCGTGGCTTGCTCCAGTGCTTTCTCGTGAAGTCCTTGATGACTATCCAATCCCCAGGCTCGATGTCGTGCAGCGGGCCTTCAATGGGAGTTGGTAGAGCAGCTCTCACACTCCTGTGGATGTTGTTCAGATCCTTTGACAGATTAGTGCAGTATGTTAACATTGTATCATTCACATGTTCTGTTGTGAGGTCTGTGTGAGTAGGGGCGCCTAGGCCTGTGTTCATTGGTCTTCCAGTGATGACCTCATGAGGGGAGAGGCCTGTTTTCACCCTAGGTCTTCCTCTCATGTATGTAAGCACAAGGGGAAGTGCATTAACCCAGTTCAACCCTGTCTCTTCACCCAACTTTGAGAGTTTCATTTTAATAGTTCCATTTTCTCTCTCCACTGCCTCTCCACTCTGCGGGTGGTAGGCACAGTGAGTCTTCAGATCAACTCCTAGGTACTCAGACATCTTCTGAATGGCTCCGTTCACAAAATGTGATCCATTGTCACTTGACAGTTTCTTAGGAATTCCCCATCTGGGTATGATTTCAGTCAATAATGCCTTAGCAACTGCTGTTGCATCAGCCTTCCCAGCCAGAAAAGCCTCAACCCATTTAGAAAACATATCAACAAACACAACACAGCATGTCTTTCCCTCGCAGGGGTTCAACTCAATAAAATCCATCATCACATGGTCAAAGGGGCCATCAGGGGGAGGATGGCTGGACTGGGGGACTGCTTGTCACCGCCCTACATTAAACCTCAAACACACTAGGCACATTGAACAAAAAATGTTGAGCATAATTCGTAAAGCCCATGTGTATACCAATACTTATTTACCATATTTACCATCCCCCCTTTTGAAGCGTGATATTTTCCATGTGAGAGCACCGCATAGAAATTAAACAAACATTTTGGTAAACAGGGGTTACCATTAGGGCCTATCCAAACCGTATTTACATAGGATGCCCCTGCTTTTTTCCAGGCGGTTCTCTCTTTAGATGAAGCCTGAGATTGCACTTCAACAAGGCCAGAGAGGGAGACCGTAGGGGTCAGATGGGTCATCTGCAGGGCAGAATGAGGGGGGCCTGAGCAGCAGCTTTGGCAGCTGCATCGGCTCTGCGATTACCAAGGGAAACAAAATCTCTGCCTATAGTATGAGCCTCACATTTACATATGGCCACTTCCATAGGTAACATGACAGCTTCCAACAGGTTACGAATAAGTTGGCCATGTTGGATCTGTGTACCAGAAGAAGTAATGAACCCCCACATTTTCCACAGTGTACCAAAGTCATGTACAACACCAAAAGCATATCTACTGTCTGTGTAAATGGTAACACTTTGACTCTCAACAAGGATGCAAGCTCAAGTGACAGCAAACAGCTCCACAGCCTGAGCGGAGAGATGGTGTGGCAGTCTATGACCCTCAACCACATCATGATCAGTGACAATGGCATAACCTACATTATTAACAGTGGAAGTAGGAGATTTACTAGCAGACCCATCAACATAAAAAACAATGTCACTATTGGGTAGGGGATCATCAGACGAGTCATCACGAGGGGTACACTGTTGGTTAATAGCAGAAAGGCAGTCATGCGGCTCAACATCTACCTCCATGGGGAGGAAAGTGGCTGGATTCAAAACAGGACTCCTTACAACAGTGACATGGGGTAACGACAGTAAAATGTTATGGTAATGCAGAAACCTAGCACCTGACAGATGACTAGCTTTGTGTTCTAACAAAATGGAGGCAACAGAGTGAGGAACTCATAGCTCGAGCGGCTGATAACACACCAGAGGCTGTGATCGCAAAACAGCGTCTGCTGCCGTTGCCACAGCCTTCAGACAATAGAGAAGGCCTTGTGCTACAGCGTCCAGTTTAGAAGAGAAGTATGCAATTGGCCTCAACGTATAACCATGTTTCTGCATTAATACAGAGGACATATAACCATCCTTTTCACACACTGCTTGAATAAACTTCTTTTTAGGAGCAGGGAGCCCTAAGGTAGGAGAAGTAGCCAGGGCCCATTTCAAAGAAGTAAAGGAAGCTTCGCCCTCAGGAGTCCACACTACTCTATCATGCGATGTGAGCTTCTGGCCGTAGGCCATGTCCTGCAAGGGCTGTACCAAATGAGCATATTCAGGAATCCATTGCCTACAAAAACCTGTCATGCCCAGAAAGGACAGAAGTTGAGTTTTAGTGAGACGTTTTGGGATGCCAGTGATGGCTTCTATTCTGTCTGCACTGAGACTTTTACCCTCTGGTGTTAGTTTGTGGCCTAGAAAAATAACTTCCTTCTGGACAAACTGTAGCTTATTCAAACTGGCTTCATGACCTTGCGAGGCGAATTACTGTAACAACAGCATTGTCTTTTTCACACACGTATATTTATCTGGGGAACAGACAAGAAGATCATCAACATATTGGATAAGGGTGCTGCCATGTTTAAATTGGAACCCTTCCCAGTTATCTTTTAGCGCAGACGCAAACATGGCAGGAGATTCACAATAACCTTGAGGCAATCTCGTCCACGTGTATAATTGGTCGGAGAATTCAAATGCAAACCAATATTGTGAATCCTTGTGCACAGGAATACTACAAAATGCATTAGCTAGGTCGACCACAGAGAAAAACTGACTATTGCCCAGGACTTGGGTTGTCCAACAACTTTGGCTCTCTTTACTGGGAAAATAGGAGTGCGAGAGGAGCTGTTTGGACATGGAACAATTATGCCTTTCTCTAACAATGCTTTAAACAAGGGAGCTATCCCTTCAATAGCCTCTACTTTCTGTGGGTATTGAGCCTGGCATTGTCTATGGGGTCCTCTAGGTGTAACTACAAGAGGCTGTGCATTGTTTATTATCCCATCATCATATTTATGCTGTGACCACAGGGAGATTGGAACTTCCACTAACCTAGGATCTGTAGCAGCCACCTGGACTGCACAGACCTGACGGACCCAGTTGTCATGCGGCATAAGATGTACTTCCCGTTTACCCAATCGGTGCACCCAAATCTTTCTTTATAGACTTAGGCTGCTATGGAAAATTCCACTCCCACCATGTGACAAGGGACCCAGTCCACTGCTTCATTGCACCTCCTCACCCAAGGACCCAAGCTTTCCCACATACTAAACACAGGTTTAGTGGAGGGGTCCGACCCCTCCACTTCGAAAAAGAGAGACACCTCTCTCACATTTCGCACAGACCATGCACAAAAACCTTCTGAAGACCAGTATACATATTCACCCGTCAAAAAATCACTTTTACCATCTTCAAACCACACTTTCTCAAAACAAACATCCTGTCTTTCTGATACCTTTGCCGAGCAACGCAAGTCGCCCATATCCATAAACTGGGCCAAACCCGTTTCTACTCTATTCATCGCCTTATTTACCAACTCATGTGAAACAGCTATAAGGCCCTGTTCTTTCTAAATCCCATGAATAACAATAATCAAAAGGCTGCACACTGTTTTGAACTGCTTGTAAGACAGTATGTTTAATTCGCATGCCTTTGTCTGAAAATTCTAGCGTGATCCCTAGCTGTGTCATCAAATCCCTTGCTAACAAATTAACTGGACAACAACTGGAAAACAGAAATGAATGTTTTGGGTAACACTGGCCCTCGTCGTCCACAACCGACAGAGGGGTAGTAAATCGCTCAGTGGTCTGTCCTCCACTAGCCGCTACCGTAATTATAGTTCTACCACTCAATTTCGTAAGCGGGCAATGTTTACTCCCCATTTCCCCACGGATATAAGGCCCTCCCCTGTCCTGCTTTCGGCAAATCAGACCACGCGTTGATACTGTTGCTCCCTGCTTACAGGCAGAGGCTAACACAAGAGGAGCCAGTGACGAGGTCCATTCAACGATGGACGGACGAATCGGACGCCGATTTACGTGACTGTTTCCTCACCACAGACTGGGAAATGTTCTGAGAGGCGTCTGGAGGCAATATCAGTGAATACACAGAGTCAGCGACCGGTTTATTAGCAAATGTATTGACGACGTTGTACCACGTACAACTACAAAATCATTTCCTAATCAAAAACCGTGGGTCAACAGTGGTATCCGTGGCATGCTAAAGGCACGGACTGCAGCATTCAACTCCGGCAGCATGGACAATTATAAGAAATCCCGGTATGATCTCAGGAAGGCAATAAAAACTGCAAAAAGCCAATACAGAGTCAAAGTAGAATCTCTCTACCAGGGCTCCAATACCAGGAACATGTGGAGTGGTCTGAGAACCATCACTGACTATAAAGGCAATACAGGTAGTGTGGGGGAAGTGTCGGCTTCTCTCCCAGAGGAACTGAACTTTTTCTATGCTCGCTTTGAGAACATCATCCCTGGCATGGATACTCAAATGGACCAGGATGGCTGCCCTTTCCAAATGACCAGGTCAGACGTCTGTAAAGCCCTAAAAAGGATTAACACCCGCAAGGCTCCTGGACCAGATAACATTTCAGGCCGTGTTCTCAAGGTCTGTGCTGTAAAGGCTGATGTCTTTACTGATATCTTCAACCTATCGCTACGTCAGTCAGTGGTCCCCACCTGCTTCAAAAAGTCCATCATTGTTCCTGTGCCTAAAAAGCAAAAAGTCCTCTGCATGAATGACTACCGCCCTGTAGCACTCACACCAATCATCATGAAGTGCTTTGAGCGGCTAGTTAAAACACACATCACAGACTCCATGCCTGCAACACCTGACCCGCTACAGTTTGCCTACTGACATAACAGATCCACAGAGGACGCCATCGCTCTGACCCTCCACTCTGCACTCTCTCATCTGGACAAAAGGAACACATATGTGAGAATGCTGTTTATTCTCACATATAGCTCAGCCTTCAACACCATTGACTATAGCTCAGCCTTCAACACCATTGTGCCCCACAAGCTGGCGGTTAAGCTCAGGGATCTGGGTCTCGACCCCACTATGTGCAGATCCTGAACTTCCTGACGGGCAGACCCCAGGTGGCGCGGATGGGCAACGCCACCTCCTCCTCACTGACTCTCAGTACTGGTTCCCCCAGGGCTGTGTGTTGAGCCCGCTCCTGTACTCTCTCTTCACCCACGACTGCCTGGCAACTCATGTCTCCAACACCATTGTTAAGTTTGCTGACAACACCACCATTATAGGCCTGATCTCTGACAACGACGAGTCAGCCTATAGAGAGGAAGTAAGGTCACTGACTTCATGGTGTCAGGATAACAACCTCCAGCTCAATATCAGCAAAACGAAGGAGATGATTGTTGATCACAGGAAGCAGCGGTGGGGAGACCACGCCCCCATACACATCAATGGGTCTGCAGTAGAGAGTTCACAACATCAGGTTCCTCGGGGTCAACGTCAGTGATGACTTGACCTGGTCTCATCACTCTAACATCGTGGTGAAGGAGGCCAGGAAACGTCTCTTTTTCCTACGCCGATTAAGGAGATTTGGCATGGATTCCAGGATACTCACCAACTTCTACAGATCCACTATCGAGAGTATCCTGACCGGCTGTGTCACCGCCTGGTATGGCAGCTGCACCGCCATCGACCGCAAAGCACTTCAGAGGGTGATTAAATCAGCAGAGAGCATCACAAGGTCTGACCTGCCATCCCTGCAAGATCTCTACACAGAGAGGTGTAGGAGGAGGAGCAAAACGGATCATTACAGATCCCAGCCACCCATGCCACGGACTGTTTACCAAGCTGCCGTCAGGCAGAAGGTACATGAGTATTCAGTCCAAAACAAGCAGGCTATGGGACAGCTTCTTTCCACAGGCTGTAAGGCTGCTCAGGAACCCATCTTCCCTTCCATCCATAGTCTATGCACACCTGTCACTTTTACATTGCACTACAGTTGTATAGTTGTATAGTTATTATTATTGATGTGTATTTTTGTATAGTGTTATTACTGATTGATTATCTTATTTTTGAAAATTATAATTACTGTTACTTTTTAACTTTTAACTGCACTGTCGGGAGTAGGAAAACCAAGCATTTCATTGCCGTAACTTGTTATTGCAAATGACAAATAAACCTTTTGAACTTTGAACTTGAACTTTAAATATGCAGTTTTGTTTAGTTCTCCATTTTTCTTAGCTGTAGTGCTAATGTTTTTGCCATGGTGGTGCTCCATGACTGAATGAATGCAAAAGAAACCCAGTGTCATTACGAAAACATTTCTTCAGGCTAAACTTACCATGTGTACATACAAATTGTGTCAAATAGGACTTGTGTGATCTGGGACCTCCACTTTGATCGGTAGGCAGGGGTATGAAAATCCAAACTCTCCTCCATGAGTTTGCACTTCAGGACAGTTGGAAACTCTGGTAGTCGAAAAAAATTAGGCCATGCTGATGGAGTTGCTCTCCTGTGGAGGAGAGATGAAACATTATGTATGATTAATCTTATTTGTCTGTCAAAATCTAACTTCACAACTAGATGCATCAAGTTTCTGTGAAATAAACATTATATTTAAGAGTAAAACATGCCACTACAATTGTAATTAAAAAATGCACCTTCCAGTGACTTTGGGGAGATCTTTTCCTTTTAAATTAGCAAGTAATTTGGCGAATTTAACTTGTCTTGATGATGGGGAATAATTTGTCAATCATCCTCTCACTCAGGGAAGGGAGGGTGTCACCATCGATAAGGTGCTCTGCAAATGACAGAAAGCAATACCTTTAAACAAGCAATAGGCTTACTTTATGATTTCTGCATTTAGGCTGAAATGGTTTCTGTTTATGTCTGTACACGCCAGTAACATTAACATAGATATAATTGTCCTAACTGACAAATTAATAATTTGAAGAACCTTTATAATATGCAGTGTCGAAGAGAAACTGTGAGTCTGCCATCCGAATTGACGTAACTATCCAGACCATGGAAAGCTCATTCTTCAGCAGGCAACACCACTATCCAGTGTCTTCCTCAACCATGTAGCAGTGTATATGGCCGTTAAAACTGGAGGGTCTTAGGATTTTTCCACATAGATATCAGCTGCCCAATACTCCAAAAATGTGGAAGATCTTCATAAACACTGGAATATCCTCAGCAGCTTCAATAACAAGACAGCTGGCCATCTTGTATGCCACATTATCCACAGTAATGGACGTGGTTTAAATGACATGGTCAGGTGTTACATTTTCCCCAAGTTTACACTGCAGAGCTCTGGCGAGGGACCCTGGAAGGGCATGTATGGGTGCATCTCGGGTATCAGCAGTGAGCATGAACTTTTTTCCTAAGCAGCTATTGTTTGCGTGTTCCCAACACGGTCACATCAAATATCTCCCGGCAAGTATTTTTGAAGTTGCGGCTCTCACGTGCAATAGTTTTGAAATATTGATGCTTGGCCTCAAACTATGAGCAAGAGACATGGATCAGTGGTCCATATGCCATCAGAAGTCTCGGGTAGTACATCAAGAAGTGCATTTTAGGAGTATGTTTCCCTGGAAATACCTCTTCAACAAGGGCAAGGAAAACTGTGATCCTCTCCTCCAAATATGGTAACCAGCATTTTCTCACAGTGGGGGCCATGATGATGTCACTAATCTCTCTCAGAAATAAACATCCCATGCACCACATCCATGAATCTGGTTCCTAATCATCTGTGGCAGTAACCTAAAGAGTTTCTACTTCTCTGTGGCAGTGCCTGGAAGACGTCCACTGGGTCTCAATGCATGCTCAGGTATGGGTGGGGGTTTTGACGCTCTGTCGTTCACACCATAATGAAAATGTTGAAGCCCGTAGTTGAGCTGGGCCAATTTGATTTGTTTCTCCCTCACCAGCTGTTTTAACACTAAGATGAGAATTTTAGTAAATATAATTAATAAATATATTTAATAAATATATGGAAACACATTAACATTGTTACCTGTTGTAAATTCTATATAACAAACACACATATTCATCCATGGTAATAGAAAATCGATTTCCACTGGGCTTTTTACAGCATTAAACTAACTCAATAAACAATTAGGTTAGATACCATCAGCATTACTCTTGGCTATAACTAATACCTGTGCATTCATTTAAACAATGTAGCATTCATAACTATAAAAGAAAGACACAATTCGCTGGGCACTAAACCCTTATCTGAGACTTATTCAGCCGCCAGTCTTGAACTACAAAAGAAACTCCCGCCACTGGCACGAGACTCTAGCAACAGCTTGTTCAAAATAACAATTATTTTTACATTTTAGCAACGATTAGTCCTACATTTTAAACTTTCCCAAAAACATGAAATTGAACATAACCATAATGAAATCATAACTGGAGAGCTACAAAATAAAAGGTTACATATATCATACTAACCACCGCGAATTAGCTACTTTTTATCAGAGCTGGTTGACCAGCGCAGCTTCACTAACCGATACAAAAATAGCTTCTCTCAGAGTTGCTTGGCTAACTGCCGGAACTGATACAAAATAGATATAACACTCACAAAAGTATTCACCCCCCAACTCTCACGTTAGCATAATTATGTACTGATTAAATATATTACTGTTTTCAGACGGAATCAAAACCAAACTCAACTTCAAAAATATTAAATTGTAACATCTTTAGCTAATGTAGTTGTTGCACTCTGTCTCCAAAAGCACCGCACCGCTCTTCTCTAAGATTTCATGCGCACTGAGTCTTTTTGAAAAAAATGGAAATGCGAGGAACTTGTTGTAAAATATCTGCTTCCCTTGCTTATTATTCTTTTCTTAGCATTCGTTCAAGTGCTCCAGTGTCCGGCTGTGCCAAGTTTTGCTTAAAAGGGCATACCCCGGTTTTTGCAAGAGGTGGGCCCCTCTAAACTATTCAAAATAGTCTTTTATGTATACATATGGAATCTCACTTGTCCCACTTATTAATTATACAAGTGAAACAAAATAAAAACTATATCCTTGACCAGAGGCGTTGCTAGGATCACAATACATTCGGGGCTTAGCAACCCTTGCCCCAGGTGAGACTTCTTTGCCAGGCGTTTTTCATAGATTTGTTGTGATGCAGCATGTTTTCCTAACCACCGTCTTACGGTTTTTAAAATTAGGCCTACATTACATTGTGACATCTCTCTGGAACCCGAAATATTCCCAATCAACAGAAGATGATTTATTTTTCGGCACCAAATCATTCCTAGTCTCATTCATTTTCTTAATCGATCTTCTTCCTCTCCCTAACCGCAAGCCCTACTCTGCAATATTCTTTCGCGGTACGCTCTACGCCACATCTTTGATGTTTCTGACCGGTTAGAATTTGCTGTTCAGAGTGCCTGCACAGCTAATATCATTTCCTCGACCTATGTGTGTTGTTACTTTGTGGGGTTGTGGCTATTACTTTCGTCAGTTACACCATCACGGAATTGGGAAATTTTAAGAATAGGCCTACTCAATTTAACTCACTTTTAATAAATTGTGACGAGTGAGGGACATGATCAGAACAATGTATTGTATAGTTTGATTCACCGATTTGAGACATATAGCTGGACATTTGAATTATAAACGTTTATTGTCTTAAATTAGTAAAAGGTAGGGGAAGATGTGTAAGAGCGCTTGTAGATATGTGTTGACTGACATGATCGTGCCGTTCGCTTGCCAGACTCCAACATTTATACACTGCAAAAAATGAGTAGTTCCTTGAAGAACCTCTAGGTTACTCAAAGAACCTAGGGGCTCCTCCAAGAATTCAAATGTTCCTCAATGCTCTTAGAGGTGCCTGCAATAACTTTTGGGATTCCTCAGTATGAAAACTGGTTCCTCAAAGAACCCATTTGAATTAAGGTTCCTAGAGGAACCTTGTTTGGATATCCAACATGGGACCAAGACATTACATTTTACATTTATATTGCTGTTCAATAACCATGATTTCACTGATATATGACAACTGGGTAACATAAAGACTACAGCCATAAGTAACATATGGTCAAAAGCCTACATATATGAGGAACTTCTTGAATTTCTCACTAAAATAAATCTTGGCTCTGCAAAGGCTTTCTCCCATGTCTTTAAAATATTATACATGCCAGATAACCTACATTGATTGATTTTTGCATTACTATTTATTATTTTTGTGGACTGTGTGCTTCTTTATGTTTTAGTGTTAGGCCTTATTAATTACTACCTTTGATGAATTACATAGAAAGCTGGATCATCTTCATGGTTCTATAAAATAATTAGCGAAATATCATATTGGCTTATTCAGACAGATGATAAGTTTCATATTTTGTTTATTTCCTAAAAGGGAAGTTCATGAATAAAATTGTAATACTAAGTTTAGAGGTAAAATGTATTTTGTCCCGCTGCATGTCATCAACATTACACTTCATTCTCATTGTTACCATAAAGAGCACGATCCTTTATTTTGGGGTATCGCCCATTAATAGTGATTTGCACCTGTCTGGATACTATCTGGCCAGTATTTTTGGTCTACATTGAGATGTGTTTAAGATGTGTGTGCTTCTACCATATTTAAAAACCAATGGTAAATACAGTAGTCAGATTTGTATATGTTCTGTTAGCATGAAGCAATTTGATTTCACATCTTGGCTAACTAATGTCATAGAATCCCCTATTATCTGCAATTTTGAAAAACATCTTGTACCGAGTAATCATTTGTTCAAGTCATCAATGTTTATGATGATTATTAGTGACATAAGAATGTTAGCTAGCATGTTATTAATGATCATTAAACATTAAAATACCTGAAAATAATATTTTCAGGTAGTTTGTTAGTGACATAGCTAAAAAGTATTACCCCCTATTATCGGCCACCGTCCCCAATTATTAGCCACTTTACTATTTTGTTGAAATACATCATAATTGCTTTTGATTTGTATTACAAATGACAGATCGTAGTCCTCTCTAAAGTGAGTACCAGAGAGTTGTAGCTAGCTTTCTTGCCTTTTGATAAATTAAAAAAAAAGATTTACCACTTTGACATTAGGCCTACATGACGTCTGGTCTGTCGTGCAAGTCACATTTCACAAATTGCAACTTGTCTTAAACAATTTCCATTCATGACATTTTTAAAATCTAAAAAAAAATGTTTTAACCTCCATACATTTCTATAAAAAATGGAGGTGGGCTAGCTGAAAGGGTAGGACTATATTGATTAGCAAAACTTACTGTTGCTTTCCAGTGCATTTACATTTTGAACTTAAAAGTATTTTCTTCTCCGACCACTAGAAACGGCCAATAATGGGGGTGGCGTATAGTAGGGAGAAGTTAGCTACAATTTAGAGAAGAGAGCTCACTTCAGATGAGCAAGTTACGTTCAAAGCATCAAACTCAACCGAATATGCTGCCAAATGAACACGAATCTATATAATTTCTATACAATTTGTAAGGAATTTAACCCTCCAGGGTCTCAATCCGCGGATACGCATATTTTGCTCATTAGCATAAATTAGCATAAATAATCGAAAAAACAATCATCGATAAAATTGTAGGTTTTTAAATTATATCTAGACATATTCGTGTGGCGTTCCGTTTGTGTTCCTATGGGAATCACCGCCTGAGAGGCGAGGGGAGAGGTTCACTAAAACTGACTGAGTGCACAGCGCACATTTCCATAAAACGTTATTACTAGAATCATACGGCTGACTTTTGCTCATATCTAGGTATTCTAACGAAACGATTAGTACATAGATTGTGTTATATGGGGATAACAGCCTGCATGAGAGAAATAGTAGAGTGTAACCAACTGGCCACCTCTGACTGACCACATAGGTGTACACGTCTATAAATATCACAAACTTGGCAATGTGGTGCTTGGCAATGTGGGTGGATTGTTTTCCTGCCTGTTGGGCCCTGTCCGGGGCCTCCCCCGGATAGGGCCACAGTGTCACCGGACCCCCCTGTCTCAGCCCCAAGGTCCTACGCTGCTATATTATTGTGCTGGGGAGTAGGGTCAGTTCTCCTTCTCCACTATAAATCCTTGTAGATCTAAGGAATGCATTTTCTAAATTTTTCCTGTCTCCTGCCATTTTAAACTTAGGAGGACAGGAGGTCCTGGCCCACACCTGAGGAGTACCAGGCTTGAAAGACCCGTTGCTGTCCCGGTCCAAAGTCCTCCTGGTTGTGTTACAGATCAAGACGATACATGACAATTTCAACTGCCACTGTGCTGACACCTCCCCCTCCCTGTGTTGTCCCTGTCCTTGTCCATCTGGTCGTGCTTC